>JAPDKZ010000045.1:0-275526 GCA_027569885.1 Aspergillus diversus
TAACCACATATTCTCCACCCAAAAAAAAACAAAAAAACAAAAAAAACAATATCTATAAAATATACTCAATAAATTCCTTTTTTTTTATAAAAATAAAAATAATAAAAAATTTAAAAATTTTTATTTTTTTTTTTTAAAAAAAAAAGAAATAAACAAAAAAAAAAAAAAAAAAAAAAAAAAAAAAAAACAGATAACATAAATAGGGATTGACCCGGGGAAGAGCACAGGTAAAATGTTAATAATATTATCGTTGTGAATGCATTTCTGGTCAAAAGCCGCTTAATCAAAGAGAAGTCTCATGGATTTCAAGAGACCACTAATCTGGGCTAGGAGCAGATCGTCAATAACCCTGAATTGAAGTCTTGCTTCTGGTGCACGGATTTCCGCTGGTGGATAATAGTGCAATGCGTCTGGAGCTTTAGAGATAGAGAGCAATTGAAGCCATCAACGTAGCTACCGAAGTGAAAGAGTTTTTGCTTTATGCCGTCCCACAGAGATATCTTTCATTGGTCGGGAAGAAGAAAATCAATAAGTGACTTCTACATGGCAAATTTGTCAGGGCGGGATCGACAAGCGCAACCGCGCAACGGCATACTAGGCTACCAAGATCTCCATTCTTACCTTGTGGACCAAACAAAGAGTAACTTGAATAATTTTTGATATGAAAGAATACGGAATAAGAACAAACAAAAGACTTGCCTGACGTCAGTGGCGTGTCCATGGTACTCAGAGTTAAGTCCAACCGTGGGGTTGATCAACTCCCAATTCACACTACGATTGGCAGGCTCTCACGGCCGAACATGGCCTTTACCACTATTAGCTTCAGTTCGTTACCTATACTTTACCCATTTCATTAAGGGGTGCCTTATTCGACGGATGTCTTCCCCGCAGAACAGGCTAGAAAAGAAAGGACTGCCAGGGTTTGGCTCAGGCCAACGGAGGCGTCCTTACATTTTCAAAACCAGTTTTCTTTCCCAACATGAACCCTCTATTTTCTTTTTCCTTTGGAAAAATGGGAACCCGTGATTTTGACGGATCTCAACCAACGGGGCTGAGAATGGCGAAAAATTATCGCAAAATCTGTGATGGGCTGTAGGCCGTGTTTGGAGTTGGGGGGTTTGGTATTTAGAAACCCAAGAGCACAGCTTTATCACTTGGCTTGCTTGAGTGGCGCTATCACTGCAGCGGTGTTAGCGTCCTTACAATGCCTGCATATGTGGCTGGCCATAACCCGCAGTGCCTTAAACTGACTGGCGGCCTGACCAACCTTGGGCGGACCGAATCATCGATTTGGCGCCTTCCCTAGATGGATGCTGGGGCATTTGGTTCAGCTTCATCCGGAGCCATTACAAGGGGACGATGGCAACAGAGCCAAGAATATAGAAAGTCGTCCTGACATGATCCAGGGCCATAACCTGCACAACTCTTAGAACGGCTGGGAGAGTGCCCAAGGATGGGCAGATTATGACGGACTAGTTAAATAACATACTAGCGACCATCCTTTCAACAACTGTACGATTGGAAGGACCGAGTCAAGAGACTCAGAGAGAGAGGGCGCGCGAGAGAGAGAGAGAGAGAGAGAGAGAGAAATACATGATGATGGAAATAATCGGTTGGCTGAAACCCTGGTTGTTCAGGGGTCCGTAGTAGAGTTAGCCAGATTTTCTTGAGTCGAAGCCAATTCCAATTTCATGCCGAGAAATTAGATCGCTGCAAACCCGCCAGGCTCGCTGGGCAGATGCGTCTTTTGCCGCTATTGCGGCAAGCCAGTCAACTGCCTTGTATACCAGCCCAATCAGCTTTGGGTCTTTAATACTTCCTGCTTTTCCCTTGAGGAATAAGCCTGTTAGGAGGATAGTAGTGGGCTGCATAATAAAATGCACAATGCACCACCAGGGTGATACGCGGTAAATCCAAGAAAGGCTCGGGGTGTCGGGGAGTACTTCTAGCATTTGTCCAGCATATTCAATGCACATGGAAGCTGTAGTAGCACAAAAACTTTCGGGTGGCTCTTCAATAGTTGGTCGCCTGACAAGCCGCCCGAGACAAGGTTGTGTGATGAGAATCTTGGTGCTGTAAAAATGAAATGCTAGACTTAGCCTCTCCTGTTCAAACGCTGGTGTCCCCTCTGTGAAGTGGAATTCAGTCGGGAGCTTGGAGCACCAAGAGTCCGCTCTACCACTCAAGGCAGAGATAGCCATTTCGATGTAGTGCCATGTTTTTCGGGCAGCCCTTGGAGCATATAATGCTTCAATAGACCTTCGACTAATGGATCCAAGTTCCACTAAACGCAGAAAGTGCTGGGAAGAGTTCGGTTGGAGAAAGTTGACGGCGGCAGGCGCGGTTTGGCCACAGTGCTCATCAGGGCTGAGAGGTAGGTGTATGGGGGATCCTGGTTTGCTTTCCACCGAGGACTTCAAGACCCCAGACGTGATAGTTTCTATAAAAGTCGCCCGAGCTTCATGGTCCGCGATTAACTGCTCTACTTCGTCTTCTGAAAAGTCCTCCTCAATAAAAGGTACTGGAAGCGGGGTCGTAAAAGCATCTTCGCTGTTGTTCGGCGGTCGACCAGTGATGACACATAGTGAAATATGGAGTAAATGTAGTGACCACCAGACTCGATAACGCGTTTCTCTCGAGCTATGTGAAATTGCAGTGCTCTCGTTTCGCAGATTCAACCCCATAGCGACAGCCGAGTGCAATGAGATGCCACATACCCTCCAAGATCTAGAGACGCAAAAGATTAACCAAAAAGGTTACTTTCCCACCCCGTACATTCATCAGCGGCAGCTTACCTATTAGCTTGCCCCATGGACATTAGATGAAAGGATGTCAAGCCTTCCACTTGCACCTGTTGCAAATTCGGATGATCCAGTAGAGAAACATCACGCATGCTAAGCTTCCATGCCCGGGAAAAGTATATGAGGGGATCTCCCACGGTAATTTCGGTTTCAGGCGATATGTTGAGGCAATGCTTTGATGCGATCGCAAAAACTAGATTAAGGATTGCTAGCCACCGCTTTCCAGGCCGTACAGAAGGGGCGGAGTAGAATGACTTGTATTGCCCCAGGAAGGTAACCTTGCCGATAATCGGGAATGAGGGGTGAACTACTTGAAAGTAACTGTCCACTAGATGATTTGCAATTGCAATAGGAGGACGTTGAAATGGGTCAACATCTTCTATTAAAACAATTTCAGAGTCATCAAGAAAGAAATTCGCCGTAGGAAGCGAATGATGGTCGGCGTCCGATCCTTGGGAGACTATTGCGGAGCTGTCGAGAGCTTGCTTTAATCTATGAATCCAAGCGATCTCAGAGTGTTCCCCCACAAAACCCATCGCTTGGATCTCCTCACGGTTGAAGTCTTCATTGCTAAAATCGACTGAACCTAACGAAGGCCCTAGGTCAGGACTGAGGAGGGGTGAAGCAGCCGAGGAAACCAGGCGGTTGGACGATTGCTCACTGTCGGCATTATGCTAAAAGAAAAGGAGATAAGGGGGTAAAATTAAAGATGTCCTGTTGTGTGAAGGCAGCAAAAGAGGATTCATACCTCGGTCAAGGCCTGTTCAACATACTGTGCCGACTGGGTATCTAAATTAGGATAAAGGTTCTGCAACAAAGTCTCAAATGATTGAATCCGAGCTGTTAAGTCATCGAGTCGCCTGTCACACTGTAAGCACACCGGAGTAAGACAGCACCCCGGTTGGGGATTCTTTGTATTACCCACCTGGCCACTTTTTCACGCTTACGATCGCCGTAAGAGCATTGGATCCCAGACTCCTGGCACCTTTGACAGGTCGGTCGATGCCCACTACACTTCACCTTCTGATCGCGGCAGTTCTCGCACGCTCGGCTGACTCGTCCGCGGTTAGTTAATGTGGCAGGGTTTGCTGACCTTGGAATTGGCACTTTGGAGTTCATTGGGCGGTCCAGACTGGCGGAGTGAGATGCACTGGCCTCAGAGAGGCCCTGATTCATCTCCGACTGCCCTTGATGAGAAAAAGAAGGGTGTGAGAAAGGTGCCATCCAGCCATAGATGGCCTCATTTTCAGGAATATCAGTCGAAGAGGGGTAGGACGGGTAATGGAAAGGTGAGGAATAGTTAGAATCACTCATTATTGAGGGCTAGCGTGGTGCTGTTGATAACCTTCATCTGGCACCAACTTTGGACGGTTCATAAATCCAGATGTGGCGTTGGATGCCTGATGTAAGCAAGAGTAAGGCATGAAAAGTAGTTGGTTGAAATAATAACTTGGAATAATAGGGTATTAAAGCGAGTTCGTCAGGGAAACCAGGGGAGAAAGTGCTGTAAATGACCCATTGTAATGCTGCCGTGTGGTAGGCTGGATAGAAAAGCCGACCTGCCACCACACCCCAATTCGGAAAGTCTCAGCCCTTCGCCAATAAACCCAGTGCCGACGCCTTTCCATCGACTCCAACCATGGAGGCATCCTTAGTCGAGCCACACATTGGGAAAAGGCGATGGCCAACCAAAATTGAATCGAGGTTGTCTGTGGTGGTTTCGGTCCAGGGAGCTCATGTTCCATATTCCCAAACTCCCGCAATATGCACGTCGAGAGGCTTGCGGCATACTTCGTGGAAAAGTTATCCTTCCTCCGCCCTTTTTAGAATGTTTGGATTGAGGGTCTCACTAGAACCTTTTGACAAGTCTCCCCAAGAACATTAGCCCTTGGTCGCTAACATATGCCTCTGATCACATAAGTGCCGGCTGTTTTGGCAGCCATTTGGGCACAAGATTGCCTGGTTCAGGTGTGAGAAAAATTTTCTAATGATGTCCCTCAGGGCTCCTCGCTGAGCTAGAACAAGCCCCCAGACCAAAATCGACGCTTTGAGAGCAACAAGACAAAGGAAACGGCCTTTGAGTGGCTTTCACGGGGATAATTGCATGATCGAGCCGACGTCTAGCCCATGGGAGAACGGCGAATGCTCAAGGATCGATCCGCTGTAGGGAGAAGTCATGGGAAAGAATACCAGCCCAGGTAAATTGAATTCTCTCACTACCTCTTTCTTTTCTCTTTCTCCTTCTCACTCACCAGCCCCTTTTCTCTCTTTTTTTCTTCCTTTTCGAACCATATCTCTCTTTTCTCCTTTCTTGCTTCGGCCTTTATCTTAATTTTCTCAGGTGCCATTTTTGTTGCAATCGCTTACACTCGATAGCTTTCGAAACTCACAATGTTTTAGGACTTTTTATCCTTTCCCCCCAGGAACTTAAAAACCTCGACACCAAATAGAAGAGAGAGAAGGGAAAAGATGCAGAGAGAGCATTGTCTGCTGATGCGAGCATCATTTAGCCTGTATAAAATGAGGCTCAAAAGATAAAGATTGAAAACTAATCGCTTTCCACATCGACCGGGATGATACGTAACAACCGCTGAGCTTTCGTTGGACGCGTGCTTCATTTCCCTAGGAGCTAGCCTTTGAACAGAAAGACAACTAGTTCTCCCAGAATGTTTGTTGATACAACCTTCCGCAGCTCGATTCAGTGTTACCTCTCGATTGGGACACTCATAATTGCATGAGTGAGGTCTGGAAGGTCAAATTTAGCTTGACGTATGTATTTACTTGGCCGCCGTTGCCAGGCCAAGGACACATGAAGCGAAGCGAACGAACCAAAGAAAGTACTTGATGCCGTTGTTTGACATCCCTTTCCTCTTCCACAAGAGCAAACCCCGCTAGCGAAGTCGGAGATATCTCTGGATTTGGGACTTAGGGAGGGACGAGTGAAAACCCGACGTGATGATTGTTTCGATTTTTCGTGGCCATAGGTTGAAGTACCGAAGACAAAGGAATGGCGAAGAGGGTAGAGTGGTAAGTCGTTGCATCTAAGTGGTTCAGGTTTTGACTGTGAGCAGGAACGTCAGGTTAAGATTCGGACAATCGCGATATCGATGCTTGATTCGCAGGGAAATTGCTTCCGTGATTATTAAATATGGCACTCCGATCCAAACCCATCGTTTGATCATCCTCAAGAATCCGCCTTCATGGATTGCATCAATAGTGTCGTGGATTTTCCCGCTTGGCCCCACTATGTAACTATCATTATATGTATCGTTTAGCGACTACGGAAGTTAGCTCTCCCTGTTAAGGGGTACATGGGATATTTTGCTTGGTTCTTCGGTGATAGGCCTCCAGGCGGCGCCAAAGTGCTAGAGAATTGTCGATTTTGGCTAGTTTGACCGGAAGCTGCCACGGAGTCACCGACCCAGCCCTCCTCATCGCGTTCTGACACAGATCCACGGTACAAACCGGGATTTTCCCGCACCTACAGTCTCTTAGGATCGTGGACCTGCCCCGAAGACCAGTCCTTCAAAGAGGAACGGTGTTCCAGCTAGTCGCCCTACCCTTCTGAACCAAATCAAGCCACGTAGGAACCTTACACTTTACAAGCGACCACTCTGTATCCCTAGTTCATGAGCCTTTGTCAACTTCTTTCGCACACGGCTCGTGAATGACCATTGCAGGGCTACGAGAGTTGAATTTCGAGTTAAAACGTTATAACTTTTTAACGAAGCAAAATATCGCCAGCTCCTTCAATACAATACCGGATTTTCGTGCCCTGGGAACCTTTTCGCTGGATTGCTTCCGATTTCACAATCTGGTCGTGCGCCCCCCTGTTTAACTTGAACATCTCCCATTGATGTCGAGTGAAAAGAAGGTCTAGGTAGTTGAACAACATGCAGACTTTGGTGTCATGATAACTAATAGGTAAAATGATCTATTTGACCCGAGTCTTTCTCGAATGAAAAGTCTCGGCAAACTCACGGCAATTCTAGGAGGAAGGGTTTGGAGCTCGTAGGGGAGGATAGTCCGTCTAGATCCCTCCATCATTTGCTACTTTTTCTTTCCAGCCCTTCCTCGTTTGCCCAGCCTTGAAGTTTACCTCGACTAAAGGCCCCGTATTCTTCTGCCCAACATCCCCTAAACCTAACTCCGTGACTTGGCTACCTGTCAAAGGGGTTTCTGAACACGTCAGTAAAACCGCGCACCGAAACTATTCTCACCAGAAGCGATCTTCTCTATACAGATACCCGAGGCCGAAATTGAGTCATAGCATTAATTTATGGACTTGAAGCCTTGTCGGTCACAAAGCCGTAGTCTCCACCTCATACAAACCTCAGGCAGAAGCTCGGCAAAGCTTGCCGAAGACCGATTTAGCGTACACCGAATGCAGCCACTTTCAGCGCCAGCTTTTAAACACTCCGATGCCAGTTTCAGACAGGATCAGCCCTATGGACTTGAGCTAGGTAGTCCTGTTCAACCCAGACGGGGACAAGCATGATCCATGAACCGTAGAAGGTCTAACAGAGTCACCGACCCGGTCGGGGAGTGCTCAAAGCGACGGAAGCTTGTTGCGTATGTTGATTTATCCACCCCTTGTCCAAAGACGCTCTACAAACGAGAGAAAATCGGCTAATGTCTTCTAGGTGCCAACGATGCCATAGCCATAAAATCAAATGTTCCGGCGATCTACCCTGCACCAAATGTCGCCTCGTGGGCCGTGCGAATGAGTGTTGCTATCCTTCACGAGACCGCCAAATCAAAGTGAGAGAAAGGTGGGTTGTGGCGTATCCAAAACTCGACCAATCGACGACTTTACATTTTATATATATATATATACTATGGTCTAGAACTTGGAGAACTAATGACTCGTTGGGAGGGGCAGCTATTTGGAGCAGATCTTGACCGAAAACCAACGCCTCAAAGCCCAGTCAGGCACCTCGGCGGGTGCGACCGAAGCTGTGCAGGGCGACAGCCATCACGCCGAACCTGGGCGGTCGCGAGCAGCAGCGGTGGCGGCACCACCAGACGGGGTGCCTGATGAGAGCAACACCAGCGTGCGTAATCCGCTTATCGGGGACCGGCCATGGTTTCACGCATACGACCCCTCCGCACCACCTATTTTCGTGGGTGAGGCGGCCTGTACAGCTTTTGCGACTCGTCTCCGTCAATTCCTAACGGGCAGCAGTACAACTGCCCATATCCCTCGGACCCAGTATGTCAGGGAAGAGAATATTGCAGCGGCGAACACCAGTGAAATTCGATGGCCGAGCCTGGCCCAGGCGCGTTTACTCGTGAAGATTGCTCTGCGCCAGATCAGCTGCATATACCATGTGCTGCTCCGGAAGTCGACGCTCGAGAAGTTGGAGGAGGTTTACCGGACGGGAGAGTTCGAGTGCACAGTTAACCAATGCAAGTTCTTTGCCCTATTTGCGTTTGGGGAGGCGTATTCGATGCGAAGCGAGCCTGCGTCTGGGTCGAGGGTCCCAGGCACGTCTTTTTTTGCTCGCTCTCTCAGTCTAGTGCAGGTACTCCCAGAAAGAACCAGTATCACCCACCTGGAAACCCTGTTACTTCTGGTATGTACAATGCCCGTACCTTATTTGGTGATACGATACGTCTTGACTGAAACGGGGATGTAGTCTCTGTTTTCGTACTATCTCAACCGACGACACTCAGCTTACGTGTTGATCGGGAGTGCTATGCGCCTGGGTCTGTCCATCGGGTTGAATCACAACATTCCGGAGTCGCAGCTCATTGACCCTGTGGAGCACCAACACCGAGTACGTATTTGGTGGACGATCTACATCTTCGACCGCATGTGGGGGTCAAAGATGGGCTTGCCGTCCCAGATCCTTGATGACGACATCCACCTGGACATGCCGTCAGCTATCCTCCCAGCGCAGGTACACGCCGACCAGTTCTCCGATGCAGAATACCTCACGGCGAACATCAAACTGGCCCGGATCGTTGGTGAGACGATTGCGAAGCTCTACAGTCGACGCAAGTACAACGAGACGTTCCTGCAGCGAGTCCAAAAGCTCCTGAAGGCTCTTAAGAACTGGGTCGACACCTTACCAGAGCATCTCCGATTGAACGTCGATGACCCAGAAATGAATGGAAAACCAATCACCTCTTTGCATCTTGCATTTAACCAGGTAACTTGATATATTACAGCTTCTTTGCTTCCAGATTACTAGTATGCTAACCCATATAAGTGCGTCATCCTCACTACTCGCCCAACCCTCTTGCATCTCCTCAAACTCAACGAAACCGATTCCCAACACGAAAGCATCTCCCAGCCTGTCCTTACATTAGGCGAAGCATGCATCCACGCAGCACGCCATTCCCACTCCCTCATCCTCACTAAATGGATCAGCGGCGCCCTCCCGGTGTTCGGCTATTTCCACGCGCATTATCTCTTCTCCTCGTCACTCGTCCTGGCTATGTCCAGCTTTGTCCCCATCGGCAGTCCCACGGACCTAGGGGCCTTCGAAACTGGCCTCGAAGTTCTCTCATCGATGAGCGAAAACGGTAACCTCGCCGCATCCGAGTTCTACGTGAACCTAGAACAAGTCAAGGTCTGTCTCAGTCGATACCGAGCCGAGCAACCTGCTCCCCCCTCACGACCCGACGTCCGCAGCGAACCAAGAGGGAGGCGTGCCCTCACCGTTCCCAACAACAACGCCGTTGTTGCACGGGGAAACGGGGCTGGTTACCATCCGTCGTCAGCCTCAATCTCTGCAGGGACCTGCGCACCACCGACCACAACAGCGGTCACACCCGCTACCCCCGGCTCTACAGTCACATCGTCAGCTGCCCTTCCCACCGATGGGACAGGGGCCATACTAGGGCCGATGGACGAGCTCGCCATGAATAATGCAACGGGGTACCATACGGGATTGGGACAGGGGGATGGAATCGCGGTGCGGGATCTATCCGGTGGGTTTACAACCGCGATGGCGTTCATGGAACCGACCATGCAGGATTTCCTTGCGCAGTCGGACCTGGATCTAGGGTTGTTACATCCTGTCGATGTATTCATGAATGATGCGGAGAGTTTGTATACCGGGCAAGGAATGTAGTTCCCTCCCTTTAAAAAGGAAAAACCAATCAATCAATATATATATATATATATTAGCCTAAGCGTATCCCAAACCATCTATCTTTCTATATCTATGTCTATATTTATTAACACGAAAGGGGTATCAAGTAAGATCAACAAAATAATGTAAAAAATATTAAAAATTGTCGAGAATCTCATTTCTTCTCCAGCGGGAACCTACTCTCTACCCACCTCTGCATATCCAGCCCCCATCTCGCAATGATCAAGACGAGGATACCTCCCAGAATCGAAAAGAACACACCTAGTATAATGAGTTAGTCACGTAATATAGAAGAGAGAAAAAGAGAAAGAGGGAGAGAGATACAAATCGTAAACGTCCACCCAACCCCAATAGCATCAATCAATGGCATAACCAGGGCACTCGCCCCAGCCGAAAAAATATACTGAATGACATATTTCCCACTGATAACCTCTGATCGTTGGCGGGGGAGAGCCTCTAAACTCTACTCGTTAGCTTCTCACCCTCACCCACCAACCAAAGCAAAGCACATGAAGATAAAAAATAAAAAGGGGAAAGGGACATACCGGCCGCATAGGTGTTCAAACTATTAAACGACCCCATCAGGCCCACGCCGGCAAAAAACGCCGCAATGATAGGCACCACCATCCCCCCCTTCTCCGCCTGCAGGGTCCAAGCATAGACAAGGGTTGCGCCAGGAAGAAGCAAGAGTAGGGTGATGAGACCACTATTAAGACGGTCCTGGGGTAGACGCAGACCGGACCGACGCACGATGTAAGCTTTCACGGTGCGGTCTGAGAGCCGGCCGCCAAGGACCGAGCCGACGAGGAAGCCGGCGCCGGGGGCGAGGTAGAAGAGGCCGCTGACGAGGGCGGAGGTGAGATTGAAGCGGGGGTTGAAGATTGCGCGGGCGGAAGAGAGCATGGCGTAGAGGAAAGTGGAGAGAAGACCACATGTTAGAAACTATGATTAATTTAGTATCTCGTTTCTATTGAGGGGGGAGAAAAGGGGAGGGGATATACGCAAAGGAAGATATTCGGGTACAACCATAGCCGAAAGACGTGGATTGGGTTGAACTCGCTTAGGACGGAGCGGACGGAGAGATTCTTGAGAGATGATCCCTTGTCTTCAAGTTTGATGACGGGGATGAAGAGCACAGAGAGGACGAGTCCGAGTCCGGCCATGGCGGTTTGGAGCCAGTAGATGTTGCGCCAGCTGGCGAAGGTGACGATGATACCACCGACACAGGGGCCTACATTCTGTTAACCTTCACTCTCAACGTAGATATCGATGTATAGAAGCATGAGCATACCAATCGCCGGCCCCGTGACGGTGCCCATCATGAAGAAGCCCACCGCCGTCCCCCTCACCACCTACACCCATATTAACATTCAGTTCCTCCCGAGATATAGAGGATGGAGAAGGGGGGGGAAATGAAAAGACGGGGAAGAAACAAACCGGCTCATAAATATCTGCCAACATCGTCTGCCCCGAAACCATAAACGACGTACCCGTAAACCCCCCCAACACCCTGAACGCCGTAAACACCTTCATACTCCCCGCCACGGCCGTACCCACCGAACACCCACACAGCATCAAAATCGCCAGGATATATGCAACCCTCCGCCCCAGCAGCCTCGTTAACGGGCCCCAGATGAACGTCGAGAAGCCCATGGCCAGTAACACCCCGGCATTAGTGACATTGAGGATCTCCGCACTGGTGTGGAATTCGTCCGCGATTTCGGGGGTCGCGGGGAGCAACGAGGTGCTAGAGAAGGTGACGGCGAGGGTCATCCAGCTGACTACGAAGAGAATGATGCATTTGCGCCAGGGCGGGAGGTCGTAGCCTGGTGAGTGGGTGTGGGTTTTGGTGAGGGCGATTTCACCACTTTTTTCGCTCCCGTTCTGTTCCAGGTCTTGGTCCATTTTTAGTCTTTTATTCCAAAAACTAAGAATGGAAAACGTAGAATGATGTGAAAAATGTAAAGATAATGAAGATAAGTGTCATTCTACTAGCTGCTATATATTCTATTTCCCTCAATGGCCACAGATGCCGGATTCTTTTCCGTCTTCGGCATGCCGTTTTGTCGCCGAATCGAGTTTTTTTTTGTTGGCGCATAGAGATTTTTGCACAGTGGAACGGCTGCGTTCGCCGAGGGTTCGGTCACTGTCCCCGAGCCCACAAAATACCTCAGTAGACTCGGTCTAGATCAGAGGCATGCATGTAAAGACCAAGGAATATCAGGGAATTTTATTACTACCTAAGGTATGGCCCTGAGTAATCGACGTTTGTGCCCAACTTCTGGCCGGTAAGTGAATCTAAGTAGGTAGTTGAAACACTTTATGGAGTACAGCTTGGTGAGGTTCTCTATCATGGAGACCTATTCGTTCATAAAGCACTTGCTGGTTATGCATGATGCTTGCCTGAGGAACTTCAGTCACCAAAAGTAATAAAGAGAGAATCTGTCGATTATGTACTACCTCAATTTAACTTCTCGAATCAATACACAGGAATCAAGCGCACTTTGCAAAAGAAGTCAAAGCCCCCGACGATACAGTAAAGCAAATACAAAAAATCCTCGCCTTTACAACACCATCATACCAAGACCAGCGCCAACTGCGGTCACAAGGTATCCTCCAAATTGCCAGGCGCCAATACGAATCGCCATGGGGCTAGCAAAAACACCAGCGGCACCATCCTTGGGATCGTCACTGGTGTCGTCGCTAGTGCTGCCGCCAACACCACCCTCAGGGGTGTTGACAGTACCAGTTCCAGAGTCGCCGGCTTCGTCCAGCAGGGTTCCGCAGCTGTCGCCGCCACTTGAAGCCTCCACAGTCTCACCCGCGCCATTAAAGTCACATGCATCACTGCTACCGATTGCCTTGTAGTACTGGTTCATGACAAACGAGAGCTTCTCACGGGGTGTGCAAACGCTGTAGGCCCCATAAGTGCCGTTGAAGGCATCGGCATTAATTCCGGAACAGTATTTACCTTTATTAAGGCCGCAAATATAGCCGAAGGCGTCTTCGAAGTCTTTTTCATCAACAGAATCCTTGACCTTGCAGCTCAGTGTCTTTTCCATACAAGAGCACAGTTGTCCATTGGGGGTGGGGGGAAGCTCCGGGCTAGCCTCCCACTTCACTGCGACGGTGGGGCAGCTTGGGATGGCAGTGTTGGTAGGGGTAAAGGCTTTGCTGTTCACGCCGGTGGCAGTCACCTTCTGCATTTGAACAGAGAGGTATGAGAAGTCGTCACGGGTCTTCACATCGCCGCCGTCCACGCTAACCAGGCCGTAGTCGTTGGCCTCCTGGAAGTACATGTAAACGATACCACCGCTCCACACATCGTTCATCTGAGGGCCGAACAGAACGGGGACATCGGTGAATTTGCGGGGTCTAGGTTCGATACAGCCGTACTCAGAGAAGAAGGCGGGGACAGGGTAGTTCTTGAACTCTTGGGTACGGTCCTTGTAGCCGGAGGTTGCAAAGCTCGAGTCTCCACACCATTCGTAGATATTGTACCCGAACATATCGATGCGGCTCCCCTCGTCACCACAGACGAGGTAGGCAGCCAGATCTTCACGGAGTTCAGCGTTATCATCAGTGGCGTATCCAACAGCCAGGGACGAGCGGTGGTTCTTCTTGATGTAAGCCTTCATATCACGCACGGCGGCCTTGACGAAAGCAATGGAGCCAGTGTTGGTGTTGTTGTTGGAAACCTCATTTCCAGCGAAGAAACCAATAACGTTGTCGTATTTGGCAAATGCGTCAATGACACTGGTGTAACGGTTGTAGAGATCGGTGTTCCACATGGGATCAGCGCGGTTGATGGATTCCGACGGCGATGACAAATCGGTAATAAGGTAGATTCCAGCATCTTGCAGTAAGCCCATGCACCGATCATGGTTCTTGGTCGGATCAACGGCGTAGGTTCGGATAACATTAGTGCGCAGTTTCTTCAGGTATGGGATATCACGCTCGCAGTCCGAGTCGTCGGCCAGAGGATCGGTGTAGTCAGCATTGGCTTCAGAGGTGCCATTGGAAGAGTACTCCTCTACACCATTGATATATTAGTCTCACGGTATCGATTCACATTTGCAGGGTTCGAATCTCATACGTTGATAGGCGACACCGCGCATGAAACTGCGGAGACGAACAAGTCAGTAAAGAACTCGATAACATGGGGAGCGTTCTGGACGGGACAGGGTTGATTAACTCACAATTCGGATCCATCGCTGGTGAGGAAGAATTTGTTTCCCTATTTGTTGTCAACAGGGGCCGCGATCCTCAAAAAGATTGAAGCGACCCACGTACCTTCACTTCAACGATGGGGAGGTCCGCCAGAGCGCGACCCAGCAGGGAAGCGCCGGCAAGGGCGAGAGAGAGCTTCATAGTGTTCTATATAAGTCTAATGCGAATGAAGGTCACGAAAAGAAGATATTGGATGATCTGCAGATGACACAGCGAGCGGTGGATCGGGTTGATCTGTAAACGCTAGGACATGAACTTTTCCCCAAAGAGAAGGGAGAAAAAGTAAAGATGTCTCGAAATTTAACGAGTGACTGACGGCGGACACACGGAGCCGTCTGATGCGATAGAGGGAAGTGAAAGAATGAAGAAGAAAACAACGAGGCAGGAGCGAAAGAGAGGGAAGAAAGAGGGAGAGCGGAAACGCCGGCGAGAAAGGAGTCGAGAGGCTAAAGAGAGCGAGTGAGACAAGCCAACAGTGAGCCAGAAGGAGGAGGCGATTGGAGCACCGTTGGAGATGAAAGGTGAGGGTAATACCAGTTCAGTACGAGGAGTGTGACCTCATATTATTATTACCAGGCACCGCCCCTCAAGTAAGGATGGTTCCAGGGTGTTTTGGAGCAAGTCGGTCCGAAGTCCCTGATACAAAACAATAATCCGGAGCCCCTTCTCGAGGCTTTATTTAACTTTACCCTGGATCCTCTCTCCTGGAAATCGCTAGTAAACCAGGAGTACGTTCTCCATAAATTAGGGGGAAAAAAAGGGAAAAAAAAAGATCTCTGCATTCTCTCATCTCCTGCCTTCTCCTCTCCGCCACTATAATGCGGTTTTGACAATGTGGGAAAACCAGCATGTTCTGATCAGGATCCTTCGGCCAAGCAATCACAAGCAGCTGAAAGGGACCACCAGGGTTCGCTTGGAACAGTCCTAAGAATAGGCCCCAAAGGAATTCTGAAACTAGCCCCCGGAACCATGGTTCTGATTGGACCCCGGAACAAACCCTTGTTCATTAATACAATACGTGTGGTATTACCGTGTACATACACATCTAGGTATCACTCCCCAGCATCTTGGCTGTGATCTTGATCTTCTGCCAATAATTGCTTGTTCTCTCTTGAACAGTGGGCCCCTGAGGTGGATAATTCATGGGCCTGTGAAGCTTGAAATTCGGCTTCTTCTTTACCATCCTATCAACGCTCTACAGCCCCGGGTAGTGGCGTTGACCAAGCGAGATGGCTCTGAGGTCTCCGCTGGCAATGCGGCCTGCGAGGGGGGTGCTGGGTCTGAACCATCGGAAGTTCTAGACGTCTTTTAGGGAGAAAAAGATGCGCGTGCACTGGGAGGAGACCGCTGTGCTTCTATGGGAGGGTAGCACGACAGAGGCTTTCCAAGCGAGGCCTTGCCTCGCTGGGGTTCTTTTTCGTGGGATCGCATTCTTGTATCTCTATGGTCGGATCAGCAAAGCAAACACGGGATCAACACATGTTGCAGAAAACAGTGCTACGTGATGTGCTATGTATACGGAACCTGGTTGTAGCCTCATTGGCAATCTGTCGATGGCTAAACCAATCTTCATTCAAACTACTTTAGAGTTGACACATTCACACACTACTGTGAGAGCACCATATGTCGCAGTCTGACGCCGAAGTAGATCAGGAAATTATGTTGCGAGACTCTCGCGGGACCGAGGTATGGTAAGCATGGAGGGTAGAGGCAACAAGACGAGAGTTCCAAAGCTCTAAAAGTCATGGAGCTTTCAGTTAGGCCACTTGGACGTGGGGAAAGCGAGCTACAGATTTCGTTCTAGGATTTTGTTTGAAGTCCCCAAAGACATAAAACACCCTGAGATCTGGGCTATGGATTGAAAAATAAAAGGTGCAATCAATAACTCTACTTAGGATTTTAATTTGGAGCCCAGAGAAACAATAAAGAACCCGAAGGTGCATCAGGGAGAAGGTTTGAAGCATTCTCGAAGCACAAAATGTCAATTCCCTTTTTTCGCCACAACCATGGTTATATTCCATGAAGCTCTGGCACTAAATTGCGAGTATTCTGTTGTAAGCATAGCGAGAGCCATATAAATAACAGCTCCTTGATGAGAGAGTCAATGTACTCCTCAAATTCTTTTGCTCCGGAATGAAAAAAGGAACATATTATTGAAAGAAAAATTTCTTCTTCCTTCAGAGGTGGGAAATGTTGATGGAGAATCTCTTTTGAGAAATGGCGGTAAATTTGAATGACATCATTTATAGCGCTGATCCACAGCGCCGGAGCATAGCCACAATGGTGTCCCTTAAAAGCTCAGAGAGACCAATGGGGGATATTGACTTGTCCTCCTGGGAAATGAGCTAGGGGCTTACGAGATGGGGTTTGACGTTGGACCAGTTGGAACGACAAAGCCACCCACGACAGGAGACTGATGCGCATGCATCAGATCCTGGAGGAGTGGCACAGTTGCATCCCCATGTGTCCCAGGTGAGAAAGTGGTCAACCGATCGAGAATCATCATAATAAATAATCATGTCAGCAACAGAAGGAGTGATTACGGCCGTATGATTATTTTGCCAAGAAGAAAGAAAAGCTTTGCCATGAAATCTTGACTGAAGTGGGTTTGGTTCAGGAGAGCCAGTAACAAAAATAATGTGGTCCTTGGCACCCCGAGTCCCTGACCCTTGGAATCTTGTGCTTCTCCAGAGCCACATTCATCAGGTCCAGGAACGTCTCGAGCTGTTTATGGGGATGATCGGAGCAAAGAGAAGGAGGAAATTGGTATCTGCGAGGGCCAAAGCCCGAGGATGACGGTTATAATTATCAGCTCTTATTATTATTTGATGGATGATGACAGCAACAATTGGAATTACTATTTGAGTTCATCCTTCACAAGTGGGAAACATCCTTGAGGAGACTGTTTATTTATTGCTCTTGTGGCTTGGATGAGACTCGCTGGTTGTGATTTCCGGGACCCAACCAAAAAAGTAAATAAAATAAAGTCACTTGTAATCAGCTCCTGTTGACGTCGCTTCGTCTCATTCTTGTTTGATGCATCGCAGACCTCCCTCGACGTGCCGTGTGGAAGCTTATTTCTCTCCTTTCTTCACCTGATCGTGGCGGATGCGTTGTTCGCTCATTTATTCACATTCTTTGATCTGATCCCTTTTTTTTTTTTTTATTTACCTTTTTGGCGCAACAGAACAAAGGGACTTAGGTTTCTTTAATCATAATTCTCGTCACTCCTTTCCCCCTATTTTTGCAAAATTTCAATCATTTTTTATCCCTCCCCCAACCATTTTTTCGTTCCTAGAGGCGGCTTATTCTTTTTCAGCCATCTCCAAATATCAGGGCCACTACTGAGGCTGAGCTGTCCCTTCAAGCCACAGGCAGCATCGTTCCAAGTATATTCGGCGCTTTATTCAAGGTTTCCACGTCAGTACCCCCGGCCATTCACCTGCCTTTTTTCATGCCCAAAGGATCGTATTGATGGGGTATGATGGACCCCATCGCTTCCAAAATATGCCTAAATGCTGGCACCCAGCCACTTTAGTCTTCAACCACACCACTGTCCTAGCACTTTCAAGATATTCTTTGGTCCTGATATTGATCCTTGCATAGTTTTGAAATAGCAGCGTGTTTCTGGGCAAGTGAACAGATAGCGACCGCCAAAAGCAAAAAAAAAAAAAGAATGCGTGAGTAGCCCCTGTCAAGCTAGCTTGGGCTTTTCCACTAACCGGCACCATATGGTGGTTAGATAGATATAGACGTGAAGCCAGAAATCTGGCATGGTATGACCAGGATGGAGAGCCCCCTTCGCACAACCCCTTCAAGAAATTTCGCGCAAAACCCCGACGGTCAGAGTCGATCCAGCTCGAGAGCCGACTGGCACCTGTCCACACCGCTGGGGAGCTGCGCCTTTCTGTTGAGCAACAGCGACATAAAGAAATGACCGAGGGCCTGCCAGGTCCAGCCCATGTGCAATCATTGCCTTCTGATCTATCGTCCACAGATCCAGTTACCCGGGTGGAGAGCTTGGAAAAGCCGGAGCCGGAGCCATCGATGCGCAGCAGTGAACCGATCAACGTAACCAACCGAGAACCACCTGAGGAAAGCTTCAATGGGAAGCCTCGGAAGAGGAGGGGCATTTTAGGCGCTTTTGGCAAATCTGACGGAAACATGGATAGAGAAGTTTCTTTGGATGATGAGCCCCGCGATAAGCAAAAGTTCACAGCAGTGGGGCAATTCAAAGCCACCATCCTGAACTCCTGGATCAATGTTCTCCTTATTGCTGCACCTGTTGGAAGTGAGTAACTGCCCGCATCCCCGGGGGGGTATTGTCCGGCTAACAACCCCTAAGTTGCGTTGAATTATGTCGATGTTGATCCTGTCGCCGTCTTTGTCGTCAACTTTATCGCCATTATGTATGCCTCCTCCTAACGTACCTGAGACATTTAAACTGACCATTATAGTCCCCTTGCGGCGATGCTGAGTTATGCAACTGAGGAAATCGCGTTACGGTACGTACTATGGAACTGTTTTGAGGAGCTAGGTTTATTAATAATATCACAGAACAGGAGAGACTCTGGGCGGCTTGCTAAATGCAAGTTTTGGGTAAGTGGTTTTATCCCGGCAATATTCGTTGAAGTGAGGCTCACCTATCACAGCAATGCTGTTGAACTGATTGTGGCTATTATCGCATTGGTGGATAACCAAGTGATCATTGTTCAAACTTCACTGATTGGAAGTATGCTCTCCAATCTTCTGCTAGTGATGGGAATGAGCTTCTTCCTCGGTGGTGTGAATCGCCTAGAACAGCATTTCAACCCCGTCGTGGCCCAAACAGCAGCGAGTCTTCTTGCGCTAGCCGTAGGAAGTTTGATCATCCCAACAGCTTTCCAAGCTTGGTCAGAAGGTAGGTTCCAACCTCCTTAGAGAGAAACATGTAGTATAAAAGTTAACGCGGTCATTAGCGGACAAGTCCAAAGTCGCTCAGTTATCTCGAGGTATGTTTCCACACTTTCAGAGTTTCCACCGTCCGAATTCTCATGGTTCAATCCAGGCACAAGCATCATCCTACTCATCGTTTATGGATGCTATCTATTTTTCCAGTTGAAGTCTCACACCGAGATGTATAATCGTCCCAGCCAAAAGTCCGAGAAGAGAGGCAAGAAAGTGACCGAAGGTGACGCAAATAAAGGAATTGCGCAGATTGGCAAGATGTCAGCAGCTATGGCTGGTACGAATGCAGCACCGCAAATGGACGTCCAGGAAGAAGAAGAGGAACAGGAGGAACCGCAACTGAGCATTTTCGTTGCTGTTTTGACATTGATCATCTCTACGGTTTTTGTTGCCCTGTGCGCTGAGTTTATGGTATTTTGAATTTATCCCCTCTCCCTTTTTTTCAGGTCAGCACCATATATTGCACAGCCAATACTAACAAGCGCAGGTTAACTCAATTGATGCGATTACGGAACGTAGCCATATCTCTGAGACCTTTATTGGTTTGATTCTTCTTCCGATTGTAGGCAATGCGGCGGAGCATGCCACAGCCGTGACGGTGGCGATCAAAGACAAGATGGATCTATCCATCGGAGTAGCGGTAGGATCAAGTATGCAAATTGCTCTCCTGGTTCTTCCACTCATTGTCGTTCTCGGTTGGATTATTGGTAAGTCATCCTCGTGGTGAATCTGCATGTCGAGCGAGCTCTAACCGAATGCGATAGGTAACGATGATATGGTAAAGAGTCACCCGGGAAAACAACATGATTAGAAGCTAACTTTAATAGACACTCTATTTCGACGGATTTCAGGTTATCCTTCTTTTTGTGGCCGTTTTATTAGTAAGATTTCCTGGTTGGCTTCACGCAGCTCAATTTATGAGGCTAATCTGCTAAAGGTGAATTATCTTATTTCGGACGGGAAATCCCACTGGCTCGAAGGGGTTCTACTGATCATGATGTACCTGATCATTGCTGTGGCTGCCTGGTAGGAGATTTTTCGCCATTGTGCAAGAGAAACGACAATGCTAACATACGGACGCAGGTACTATCCCACCAAGGAGGAGAAACAAAAGGCCGCGGGCCAGTAGCAGTAATGCCACCAGATTCTCGCCCTCGTTTGATAATTATGTCTTTTAATAACAAGCTTCAATGTATTTTGATTTACATAATTTGGAATCTCATTTTTCGTTTCTTTTTTTAAAAAAAAAATTTGGTTATACCATTTTCATCACCAAAGGTCGAGCAAGCTCGGAGATTTTGAGGCCCTCTGATCAGGCGTAAACACACGGCCATAACTCGGTCCAGTCTCCAAGTCGAAAACACCGTCTCCCTAATTGGTGGGAGGAAACGACCTCTCTACTCTTGTTTAAAGCCCCCCTCTTTCCATACTAATAACTGATCTGTTCCCACCGCAGATTCTCCGACGACGGCATCGCCCGAACGGAAACGGGGCAGACGATTCGGGTAAATATTCAGGACCCGGACGGAGAACCACTGTATACAAAGAACAACAACCATCTTTCTCGTTAACGCGGAATACAAAGGTAACCCTTTCAGGCTTTCAGTATGCTACCCCATTGTTCGGGGACGCTTGGGCACGAGGGGAGGGGGATCCGTTGACGCTAAAACCCATCTTTGCCGAGCTTCGTGCAGCGCCGACTGCATGCGAACGATCAAAGCTTCCTCGGCCGGCAAATCCATGTGGATGGCAGCCCCTGCTCTGTTGCGCAACCCCCCCCCCCCTGCCAAACCTCATACAACCTCAGCATGGAATCGACCAGGGAAATAGTAAAAAATTCACCCAAGGAGTGAATGAAGGAGAGGCAAGCTCCTGACCCTCGCCACCCCTGCAAGACACTGTCGCATCCAGGATCTAGGATCGGGAAGTCTTAATAAACCGAAGGTAATATAGTCTTTCATACCTAGATTCTACGGCTACAAAGGGACCCTTACCCGGGCTCTTCCAATTTCCAGCCTCCTCATGACCCCGGGGCTATACGTATTGTACCTTGACAAGGGATCCTCCCTGCACCCCGAAGAAGACACTTGCCGTAGGAAGGTAAGTGTGTTTAACCCGTAAATGTCCACCAATTGTAATTCGTTGATTATCCATGCTCAGCTCCGTCATCCAGTTCCGGATCAGTAGTAGGGGAAAGGGAGCATCAGAGTTTCCAACCCAAGCCCCAGGCAGAAAGACGACGAAGCGGCAATAATACTATTATTAATGAAATGAGTATGACTAAACCCCAGAATTCAGGTATACAGTGAACAGAATCAACCAGAGTGCCCCTGCCATCACCTCTTCCTCCGCAGTAGTGAAACGAAAAAGCTCGCGCCGTTCCTGACGGAACCATATCCGCATCGGAGAGATGCGCGAAAATCCATCTACCGAATCCCGTGTGAGATTGATTATTGCTCCAGTCTTGTCGGGTGACGACTCCCTGGGCCCTAGCTTTCTCGATTTGGGAGCGGGGAACAAATCCCATCCTACGTGCCGGAATACGGAGTCCAACGAGAGAATAATGCCAACGAGCTAGTCCGATACCATCCACAGCTTGCCACCAAATTTCTCATCTATCATCAAAACTTCGACGCCCGTGATGGGCTGCTAATTTTTGGTTATTGGGGGATCTTCCCCCTCCCCTCCCTCCTTCGCATAGGTTACTGCACGGGTTACTAGGGAGGGCAAGTAATGACGACGTCTCTACATCTCCGACCGGAGCATGGACCAGTCAAGGCTCAATCCTCATGTAGGATCGAGGATCTTGCGACAAACGCAGATGCGCACTCATGTCGAGTCAGTTCACGTGTCCTACGGCAAGTTTCTGACAAGCCCACTCTGACACATGGGAAGGAGGAAACCTTATTCAAGGCAGGAGGGGGGACGAATAATTGGGTGCTTGGGAAGAAAACTCAAAATAACTGCGATCCCAGATCAGGGAGAGGGGCAGTGCTTTGTCCAATAATGTCATATTCGGGCACAGGCGCCAAAAAAAAGAGGGAGGGCAAAAAAAGGGGAGTGGAGGAGCTATGAACCTCTTTCCAACTTCCGAGGGCTGGGATCCGCGGCTGGGGAACTTGAGACCGAAGGAGGCCCTGTCATTATTTCATTGCACAAGGATTTGGTTGGAAGGGACGGAGTATGTGATTGATTTATCCTTTCTTGAAGGTGTTGTTGGAACTTGTGTGGGAGGCTGGAGCGCGAAGGACCAAAAGAAGATCCAGCCTTTTTTTGCTTTTTTTGTTTTTCCTTCCTTTTTTTTTTTTTTTTTTTTAATCATTTTGCCCCAGAAATTCGTCCCCAGAGATGGATTTAGCACGGAGCGATTGGCCTTTTCGTCCGGAGTACTTTAGATTAGACTGGAGGAGTGATGATAAATAACAATAATCGAGAGGTGGCGCCAACCCGCGAATCGAATCCAGACTGATACAGTCTCTCTCCCATCCTTCTTCCCTGAATGAAGGTGTCCGGTGTGAGGATAAGGTAGGGATGGGTGCTTGGAGGAGACACTACGCAAAGCTCGGGGGCATTTACAACGAGGTTACTCCGTACTTACAAGAGATGGATTCACTCTGAACTTGACAAGTCCAGAAAAGCGGAGAACCGAGACTGAGGAGTGAGGGGCCCTGCATGATTTTATTTTATTATTATTGTTCAGTTCAGTCTTTCATTTTCTGTTTCCCTTGTCCTCTGTCGCGGGTAGTTGTCGGCGATCGCTCCTCCCACTTTTTTGGTACAACTCCAACGTCGCAGCAGAACCCGGAGACGCTGGACGGACGGCGGAGGATCCGGCCTCCAGGGGTGTGGTGGCCAGTGTGTTTTGTATTTTATTTCCACCCTGACAATCATCGTAAAGGGTAGGGGGAGGACTCCTGACAGGGATCGTGCTGTCGTATCTATCTAAACACCTCTCGCTGCTACTACTCTGGGAGCCGTGTTTTCTTCGGTACTGCACCCTACCGTGGGAATTGGTATCAGACCGAGATACAGCATATGTACATCTCCGATATCAACCTTTCTTTTTCTTTATCCTGCTACCTATTTTTTCTTTTCTCTCCTTTTTTTTTTTTTTTTTCAAGTCATTGTTCTAGAAAAGTGGATGAAGGGACGAAAACAATTGAATATTGTTTTTCCGACGGGCGCTTGAATATACTTATTCAAGCAAAATTGACAGCCGAATAATTTAGTAATTTTTTTTCTTCTTTTTATTCATATAATTTACGTTGAAAGAATAAAAAAAAAAAATCGGACTTCCTCCGGGCGGCTCCGATTCCCCAGCAGAACCAGACTTCAAGCCCGACTGTTCATGACACAGAAAGGACCCGCGATGCTAAGAATATTAAGATTAGGGGATTTGGTGGGCTCCCACCGTCCAGTCGCAAAGGAAAGGAACAAAAAATAATGCGGGGTCGGTTCGCTTGTGCCTCGGGTGGCGGGGAAGACCAATCAGAAGCCCCGGTTGGCCCGACCAGCGGCCACGGGACGACCGGTTAAATGCGCGGGGAACTTGCCGGTTGAGGAATTCCGATGCTGAGTCGGTCGGCTTGTGGGAAAGGGAGCCTGAGAAACCTTGGGAGGTTATTAAGGTGGGTTTGATTTCCTATTTTCCTTCACTCTTTCGAGTTGAATTTTGCATAAATTATCTGAATTCTTTCATTCATGCTATTTAGATTTACCCTTTTTTTTTCAAAATGAAATTTTTTTTAATTTTAATTTTTAAGATTTTCACCCTGGTCAAATTATTTGTGGGAAGTTGGGAACTGCGAGGATCGTTTTTGCTTTTGCTTTTTCCTTTTCTCATACTTTGGTTAGGTAGCTGTGCTAGGGATTCCCATTCCTGCTCGGATGGCCCAGACGTTTTGCCGTGTCGATCGGGATTCAACCCTTGTGCAACCAACCAATCTTCTCCTGCGCCCGCCCCTCCCTCTCATGATACGTCGGGGCTGACCAGGCTGATCTGTGATCTCGCTTTGTTTCCCTTCCCCGCGGGGGGACCCGATGCAGGGGCAATAATAGGAAAAGGGAAACGAAAGTTATCACCCGCATCCATTATTCGACTCCCTGAAGATGCAAAATCAATCAAGAGATAGATGTAATTATAGAGTTAATGGTCAGAACCGCAGAGAGCAAGTATTAAATCAGACTAATGAAGAGGGAAAGGCGATGAAGCGTGTGAAGCCATCGCTACTGACTGTACAGAGTACTACTCTTGTTCTCTTCGCCGAAAGATACCCGAGGTTCGTCAGTCAAAATCAAATGTGAAATTGGGTCAGAATGATTTGCCGTTTCCCCTCATTTTCTTATTGCCATCATCTCCGTTGGCATCTGGAGGGTGGGATCTGCTTGGAATTAAAGTTTCGCCTTTTTTTTTCTTTGGAAAAGGTGTTTCTTTCATATGGGGGTGGTGGTGGATTTATACTCCGTTCAGCGACTGTCAGATCTTGACTGGTGAGGAGGAATCAGGATGGGATGGTGATCCTGGTGGCTGCAAAGTGAAGCGGTTCCTCCCACCGACCTTTTTCTTTCCCCTTCATATGCAAGGCTGCTTTCTCTCCACGTCTCCCTGGCATCGGGAAACTGCAGATAAGATCATCTTTGGTTCATGACTGAGAAAAAGAGAACTAGAAATGGAAAAAAGAGTGTAAATAATGCACAAGCAAAATATTTCATTTTTTTTCCGGAAAAAAATTATCTTTTAATTATTCTTCCTGACTCGTGGGAGTTCCTTTTCCCCAATCCGCCCCCCAAAAGGTAAAAAAGGGTACCTTTTCCCTCCGCCAATATCCCGACGACAATGGGCCGGAAGAAGAACAGGGTTAGGTAATGAGAAAAGGGCGAGCAGTTGTGGTCAAGTGACGTTCCACCACGGCTGCTGGTAACCGGCATCTTCGGTCCGCTATTCGGGAGAGGATTAGGTTTCTTTTCCTCATGAGAGATGGGGTTGTATATATATCACGTCTATCGGTTTTATGATGGACAGGGCAGTGCGTGGACCAGGAAGGAGGGCTAGATATATATGGCCCGATGCATATATGCATGGAAGTTTTGTTTTATTTTGTCTTTCACGCTACAGATCTCCTCTATCTTAGCTCCGTAGATGTGCATCCCCAGATCGTTACGTCGGTCGGCTCTTGCCCTTGCCAACTGGGCAGTTCCCGAGGCCCGCGTATTATTACCCAATCGTAACCCCAACTTTTTCCGCAGGGCAAATCACACGCCCGGAAGGAGGGTATGATGTGAGGAAGGGGAAAACGCTTTCTGCCCTGATGATCAAATCATTTGGGTAGTATTCTCTGTTCCAGTCCTTGGGAGGCATGGGGGGAACTGAGTCCCAGCGGAAAGGACAGACAGAGCATACCTCTGTAATTTACCCGGATTCTTCTCTGCCCACCTCAGCTCCTCTCTGCCAGAAGGCTTCTTTTTATCATCCATTATTATTTGCTTAGCTTCAATTTTTCTCTGCTTTCCTCACCCACCCGAGTTGCTCCTCACTTCCGACTGTCGGGTTCTTCTGGGTTTTTATTTTAATTATTTGTGCGACCTGTGATCCTTGCCTCCATACAGGCTGGGATTCTGATCATCAGCATCACATTCTCGGCACTCGGAAAGTGAACTCCACCCTTCCCAGTCTCCGGCCGCTCGGTCACTTGGCCTGATTCCTGAACCTCGACTGTCGCCTGCTGCCACTAAGCCGCCTCCGGACTAACCTGTCGGGCCTCCGCAAATGCGGATGTGCCTTGACTAACTATCCTGGGTGATTATTGGGACAAGCCTCTTTGTTCCTTCTCGACTGTCGGCTGGAGCTTGACGGCGACGAAAAAGAATCCTCCTTCTTTTCTTTTTCTCGTTTTCTTCTTAATTCCATTATTCGTCCTCCTCTTCTACCTTTTTTCTTTCTCTTTTCCCTCTCCTTTCCCTCTTTCCCCCCCTTCCTCCTCGACATCGATTTCCCCCTGTTCCTTCGACTGTCCTTCACTGCCCTTCCCTCGCTCCTAATTTGCCCGACCGTTTGTTTCCCCCTTCCTCATCCTTACGTTGCCGGTCCGGTGCCCCGACACTGGGCCACACTACGCCTGACTTGTCTCCCCCACACTCCGCTGATTCCGGGTGTGCGTGTGGATTCCGTCTCTCCCAGTAGTCTCGACTGCCACTTCTCGAAAAGGTATGATTACTACTCTCCTACTATGGTCCTTCCAGCTTCAACCTGCCCTGTTTTTTTGGCGTCTTTTCCCCCTGCTCTTCCATACTTCTTAGCTCCCATTCTTTCTATACCCACGTTCTTCAATTGTTGCCTTCTCTTCTTTCTTTTTAATTTATTGCCTTTTTTGCTTTTTCTCGTTGGTTTTTTTTTACCCATTATTATTCTCCCGTGTTCTTGTTTGCCCCCCCGCCCCCCATTACCCCTGCTCCTTTCCTCCTTGCTTGTGGTCTAGTACTGCCCACACGGGTGGAAGAGAGGGAAAAAAAAAAAGAAAAAAGAAAAAGAAAAAAAAAAGCAGAAAAAGCAATACCCAGCACAACGGCCCCCCAAGAGTCTCCTCATCTTGTGCTCCTAATCGGTGTTGGGTGGATCCACTCTGGATAGCGTACTGACCGCGAATACGACAGGCCGTGGGAATAGTCGGTCATATATCATCCCATATCCCCTTACCACCCCCTTACCCGTCCCTTGCAACCTTGACCGTCCTCAGTTGTGCTCGGAATCCCGGGGAAATATTACCGGAGAAAAACGGCGGGACGAAAGAATCGCCTGAGGAGGAACCACACGTGCTGACCACTGTCGTTGGTGCTGCACTGTCCCGTCCCTCCAGCCGCCTCTCCTCCCCCCGTTGACTTTGATCCCGCCCCTTTCATTTATCGTCGTCCCCCGACTCGTATCCTATCCCGAGGAGGATCCCGCGTCCCGCGCTGAAAGACCGTCGACGCCATGCGGTCCAGCATCGCTTGCGCGCGCTGCCGCCGAAGCAAGATCAAGTGTGTTAATGCCGGCATCGACACAACCTGTCGCGCTTGCGAATCTTCTGGTCGAGACTGTGTATACCCTACGCCGGCTCTCGGGGTGAGCGGTGGTGCCGCCAAACGAGACATTGCTGCATTGGGAGATGGGGAGGATCGCAATGGTGATTGGGACAGCCCCAAGCGACAAAGGTCGCGCAAGGCCGTCGGACTTTCGTCATCCGCAACCAAGGACCCATCTAAAGCATCTCTCGATGCCCTTGATTCGACTATTTTAACCATCAAGGTTTGGGAGTCGGTATGCGATCTTTTCCAGTCACACTTTGGGACCCTTCTCCCCTTCCTACCACCCGCGTCATTCATGGGCCAGATTCGACAGCTTTCAGGGAACCAGTCTTCAACCTCAGCCTCCTCAACCAATAACCCATCAACTCTCAACGTAACACCCCAAGAACCCAGTCGTGATCTCGTTTCCAGTACTCAGACCTCTAAGCTGGAACCAAACCCTTTAATTCCCCTTGGTGTCCTCGCTCTTACTGCTCGATTTCACCCACAACTAGTGCAATACCATTCTCCTCCGTCCCCCGGGAACCCCTCCAACCCCCTCGTTGCCTCCGAATTCTATGCGACGGCGTTGCGCAGCCGGCTGGCCGGCGCTGATGGCGCCAGTCTCGCTGCACGGGATCTCACCCGCGTCCAGGCACTGTTGATGCTTGCCCTCCACGAATGGGGCATGTGCCGCGGCAAGAGCGCATGGTTATATGTGGGTATGGCTATTCGCCTGTCGCAATCTATGGGTCTCTCTTTCGAACTAGAGAACGAGGTTTTCTCTCGTGAGATGCCTCGATCGCCTGCTATCAAAACAGAGCCAGATATGTTTGGCGCCTCCCGCCGCGCTCTCGAGCAAAAAGAACAGACCCCAGACGATGTAATTACACAAGAGACAAAACGCCGCACCTTCTGGGCATGTTTCATCCTTGACCGCTGTCTGAGCAGTGGGAAATATCGTCCACGGATGATCAGAGTCAAGGATCTTGGTATCCAGCTTCCCAGCGACAATGCTTTTGCCTTCGGAGAGCGCGTACGCACATCTCGCCTAAACGATCCGCTTGGTCGTCGTCCGCAAAGTTTCGGTCAACAAGGTGTACAGATTCCTAGTATCCGTCAAAGCTTGGGTGGATTTGGAGACGAAAAGTTAGCCCATAACGGACCCCCTGATAACCGACCGTGGTCACCGGTTTCGAGGCGAAAGGACTCGAGTGAAGACGAAATTGATCGCTGGGAAATTGGGGCTGAGGAATCCGTGACGAGCCGAGTTATTCGCGTTATCCGTGTATGGGGAAGTATTGCGAAGTGGTCGTGTGCAGGCGGGCGAAGGTACTGTGATCCTAACAATTTGCTTTTCTTTTCTTTCTTTTTCGTTACTATGGGAATTGAGTTAACTAACTAGCTATTACAGAACCGAGCAGCTACCCCCATGGCATCCCGACTCCCGTTTCTCACGGCTGCGAACAATGCTTGCGGAATTCCGTGATGGACTTTCCCGCAATCTGCAGTACTCTGCCCGAAATACAGATACCTACATTCACAATAAGAATAACAACCTCCCCCCTTACACGATAATGCATGTCGTTTACTTCTTATCGGTTATCGTTCTCCATCGCGCTTATGTTCCTTTCTTGCCCATGCGGTGTGTGGAGCATGTTGGTCCCTTGGACGAACCAGTAGAGAAGGCCGGGATGCCCGAAGGCTTCTGGCGTGATAGCGCGCGTGAGCTATTCGGATCGGCTCGCCAAATGATTGATTTGGTTGTGACTTGCCAAGACCGAGGGCTGTTGGTAGAGAACCCACTGGTCGGATTTGCTGTCTACAATGCCGTGTTCGTGGGCATCTACGCAGCCCATTTCCCTCAGATGGATTCTGATGGTGCCCTGGCCCCGAAACATATGGGTGATCGTCATAGTCAAGGCCAGGTCCAGGCCCGTAAAGCCCTTGATATTCTTCGCGAGATGCGCCCACGTCTCAAAATGGCACGGGGTTGGTTCCGCACCTTGAATCGATTGTCTAGCTACTTCTCGAAAGTCAAGAGAGACTTCCGAAGACACTCGCGCATGATTCCTGATGACCATCACCCAAATGGTATTCGCTCCATTCGCGAAGGTGGCTCCGGTGCAGGGCTTGAGGATCTTAAATTGCTTGAGAAATTGTTCTTGGATTTTGGCAGTATCGACGACCAGCTCCCCGAAGGTGCAGCAGGCGACGAAGATGGCCCCGCAGGGACCAGCGACCGTGCGACTAATTTGAGCGACGCAGGCAGCAATACTGTCCGTAGTGAGCCTGGGGATGCGGGTGAGACCCCGCTGGACGGTGCTGGTGGACGGCGCGAGTCGTGGGTGCCCGTTAATAGCCCAGGGTTACCACTTCCCGGCCCAGATGGGGAACGACGACCTAGTCTGCCTCTGCCCCCCAGTCGATCCTTGCAGTCCCAGTCTCCTTTCTCTCTTCCCTCACTGCAGCATCATCCGGACGGTCCTCTTTACAGCAACTCATCTCCGACGCTCCCGTCTCTAGGGCCGGCCGGTGCGTATGGGGTCCCCCCTCCCACGACGTCAGCACCAACTTCTTCCCAATATGCCGCGGGACCGCCGACATCCAATCGCTTACAGCCTCTGAACTGGCTGAACTCGCGACCACAGGCACCACCACCTCCTTACTCACAGTCCCTGCCTCCTATCAGTACCGCCACTTCTGCACATCATTTACCTCTGCTGCCGCCGCCAGGCTCAGTAGGACCCCCAGGCGCCTCCCCACCAGTGACGGTGGATGGCATGGATAGTGTACCCACAAACAGTCTGTGGGCGACCAGTCTCGGCGGAGATGATGTGATGGCCTTCCTAGAAGGTTGCGAGTATGAGCAATTGTCTGGTATGATGCCTTCCGAAGTTGGTGTTCCAACAGGATGGTTAAGCACAATCTGGGGCGAGTTCAACCGGTAGAGCAAAAAATAAGTGTGGACTGAGGCTTGATTGGGTTTCACTTTTTCTTATCCGTGGTTTGATTTGGGCTGCTGTTCTTATTTCTCTCTATCTTTATCCTTCCTCTTCTTTTTCTTTCTTGCTGGGCGATTTAAGCTTGCTTACCCGTTCTGTACTACTATGATGTTTGGCTCGTGATGTATTTCTGTATGAATATGTGATACTGTTGCAATGGGTCGGTTGACGACAATCACATGTTACTCTGGGAATGAGGGATTTTATTTCTTGGGCCGGCGGCGGAAGGGAAGGAGAATGAATGATTTGAGCGCGGCGTCCGGGATTTTTTAAGGATGAAATGGCACTACTTATGATTCTTTCTAATACAATCAAGCTAACGAGTAATTGTAGCGTAGCCACAATAAAATACCAGGTCTCAAGTCGACAACCGCCGTCTCCGAACCCTCAACATTTTGCTTGGACTAAGGTCCGAACACCAACCTGCAAACTCGTGATCAAGATTCCAAAAGTCCTCCAGGTCACAATCCGGCGCGAAAATCACATTAGCCACTACAGATGACCTATATTTTGGGTATTCATGATGCAGTATCCGCTTCAACCGCAACTCAGCCGGCTTGCGCCTATGCCAGTGTCCGAGAAGAATACACGGCTGGACATAACAAGCACTGGCGGAGAAGAAGATATCCAAAAGGCAGAGGCCTTCAAACGCCCAAAGGTGGCTCTGCAGTGTGAGCATGCGGCCATCCTTCCATGTCCCCTGACCGGGCTCTAAGAGGACCAAATGGCGCGTGTACCGGGCCAAGTCTTCGATGACACTGGGATGGAGATATTCTAGTCTGGCTGTCTGTATCTGGTGGGCAAAAGAAGGTGGCATCGCTATTATCTTTTTGCGGAAGAAAGCTGGGCGACCGAGATTACGGATGGAGCGGCAGGTTCCATTGATGGCTATCCAGTCTCGAAGTTCAGGGACTTGGCTGCTATGTAGGCTGAGCCTGTCGCGGAGGCTTGGTATGTCTAAGAGAACGGAGATGGAATGAGTCCAGCGTCAGGTGCATTCATGTTCGAATTCAGTAGTCACACCTTGTTTCACGAACTCTAGGTTTAGAACGCAGTACTCTATGCAAAGCGGTACAGTACTTTGCATGGCCGTCTCCAGGATAATCTCGACGATGTCGGCGGGCAGTTCAAGCAGATTCATTGGGAAATGATACTGGATACTCTCATAAGATCTGTTTTTGTAAAAGAGTGACTGGATTTATCAATAATATAAATGGGTAGGAGGGTGATGATTGCGTTGTCTGCTCCGTATTCGCCCTCAATATCATGGTAGAACTTGAAGACATATTAGGCTGTCTGGGTCGCGCCTGCCGTTTCTAACACAACCAGGAAGAAGCCCTATCCGATACTAATCGCTTCCTACAGGAACAATCTAATACTATAACCACGCAAATAGCATAAGGAGAGAGACATAACATTATAAGACATTCGAAAACCAATTCCATCACCCTGGAATTTTCTTTCTTTAACGGATGAGACCAATATAGATATCCCAATATGACTTAGTCTAATACACAATCACGTGCTTGCACGTCGATCATATAGGTATTAACGTAATTCCGGTATTGGACCAATCAGCTGCAACGTTTCATTGCTTCCATCATCTCTGCTTCCATCGAATCTCTCATCTTGTCTTCGCCTCTCTCCGTCCTATGCTCATTGAAATTGCTCTCATTTGGATAACATGGACCTTTAGATTGTGATATAAGGCCTGATATATATACAGCAAGGAACACGCCCCCGGGAACCCCACCGTGCTTGGAATGTCCGAAAATACCTATCCATACGACACCGGTTTGGTGCGCGAGCTTCTCAAACACAAGCGCAAAGTGCGAGGTATCCGGTCTTGCTTCCCCTGCCGCCATCGTAAGGTCCGTTGTGATGGCCAGGTACCCTGCTCCAGCTGTGTCAAACGCAACCATCCCGAACTATGCCGTGTGCCGACCTCTTCCGCACCTGAACAAAGCACCGAGAATTCTACGCAGCCGACAGTGCCGCAAGCCGACGAGGTGAATTGGGATGTATTGTAAGCCCCAAGCCTTGTGTACAAGTTTGAAATAGCTCAAAACAAGAGAAAAAATAAATCTAACTCAATGCACAGAAAGAATTCCGTCGAGGAATCATGCACCCAAGGATCCTCAGATCCCGCCCTCATCATCTCCCGACTAGAGAAAATAGAGGAGCAGATTTCCTCTCTCAAAGCTGATCTCCGCTCAACAACCACCACGAATACTGCGGCCCCTGCGTCTTCATCACCCTTCACCGTTTCGAGTCCCGACACCGGGCGTCAGACGAGCGGGACCCGCGTTCGAATCCACGGCAAGTCCCCGGGCCGTCATGTCGTCGAGAGCGCCACGGGTGCTACGATCTTCCTCGGGAGTCGCTCAGATGCTCCACTAGCACTGGGTTGTCGGGAGGCGTCAATTTCGGGGGATTTGATGCTTCACGATGCGATGATCGATCAGTTTGTTCCCCGGACGTACCCGTTTACTAGCCTCTGGGGACCGGAGGCGAGTGCCAAGGAGGTTTGTGAGACGTTGCCGGACGATTCGGATATTATTCGGTATGTGTTGACTTTCCTTGATTTATCGTACGAGTCTTGGATGAGGGGACGTGTGGAATGCTCGTGATGTTTGTTTGACTGTGTGTAGGTATTGGCAGGCGTATCAAACACGGTCGTACCCTTTCTATCCGGTGCTGGTGGCGGTTGATGGGTTTGGACAGTCGTTATTTGCATTTTTAAACCAGAGAGCGTCTACCCAGGAATCAAGAGGACAGTTAGATGAGCCCGATCCTTCCTGGTTAGCACTGCTTTTTGCTGTTATGGCATGCGGGGTGCAGTTTTCCGATGATCCCGCGAAAGAGAGGGACTTGAGGTCGAAGGTTTTCAGTAAGTCCTAGCTTGAGTTTCCTTCCCCCCCTTCTTCTATGGGAGGTCTTTTACGCTGACAAGCGCAGTTTGCTCGTCTTTTCATTGTTTGCGAATGTCAAACTTCTTTAACCGGGCAGATCTGGATCAAATCCAGGCAATGGCGTTGCTGGGGCATTGTTTACGCAATAACCTTGACACAAATAGTGCGTGGATTCTAATGGGTATGGATCATAGTGATTGGAATCCCTGTTCCCCATTTGTTGACTATAGTAGGTGCAACAATCAGATTGGCACAGAGCATTGGACTGCATGAGTCGTCTCGTTCCTTGCCGCCGTTAGAGCAATCCCAACGAAGTCGACTATGGTATGTTTTCTAACACTTCTAAAGCTTGATGTGATTAGTATTCATGGAATATAGGTGGACCCTCGTCTGGCAAGACACCTTTCTATCCTTCACTTACGATCGCCCTCCGAGCTGCTCCATATCCAAGAACTGTCCCATCCCCTATACGCCCAACACTGCTGGGTTGTCATTCCAGGAGTGCATTTTCACGATCTGCCAAATTATCCTTGAGCAGAATCGGCAGGAGGCTGCCAGGAGTTTCGCGGATTCCGCCTCCGGTATCCTTGACTACAAACGACAATTAGAAGGTGTCTGGGATGCTGCGGCACCTTTTCTAACTAGCAGGACGCGCTGCACGTCGCTCCAGGATCACCTGGAGCGCCTAGCGCTTGGAGTGCACTTGGGCTATTCAATCTGCCGTGTAAGTCGGGTGTATCTGGATTTCCTCATGCCCAACTCCCCTCTCCCCGAAACCGCTGTAGCCGACTGCAGGCGGCGAGCGATGCAGGTGGTAGAGTGTTTCTTAGACCTGCATCGCTTCTCGACCTGCGTATGTCGGTCATGGGCGTTCGTTCATAATGCGATGAGTTGTGCGATTACTCTACAGAGTTTGAGTCATCTGCCTCTGGCAGGTCTCCAGGACCCAGAGATACTAGCGCGCCGTCTAATCTCGGTTCTGGAGAAGGAGGCTAAAGACTCCGAGTGGTGTGATGCAGACACCAACGTTAGGTATTTCGGGCCATATTCACGGGCTGTGAAGGCCTTGAAGGAGATATATCGCGATGCAGAGTGATTCTAGTGCCCTTAGCTCGGATTTGGGGATTCAAGCGGGCCAATGGAATTTATTTTCCTTTCTTTGCACTTCATTAACTTATAGCATTTTTTGGGGCTATGTCTATGTCTGTGTCTATGTTTATACCAATATATCTACATGGAAATGTGGGGACCCCCACAGTCACACCCGACGCTTCGCCCGGACATAAAAGTTCAATGGCCGGATTAGCTGGAACTCGGGGTCATAATCGATGGCATCCAACCCCTCTCGCACAAACTCATACCGACTCACCAGCTCAGAGAGCAGAATCTTCACCTCCAGCAATGCAAAGTTGAATCCGATACACCCTCGTGGCCCCGTCGCAAAAGGGACGTACGCGCAACGGTGCAGATTCTTCACCTCGTCACTATCCCAGCGGTCGGGGTCGAACCGGAAGGGATCCCGCCAGATTTTCGGGTTTGTGTGGATTGCATACAACGCGGGGACGATGACGCTATCGGGAGGAAGCCGGTATCCCCCTGGCAGGATGACCTCGGTCTTGCTGGTACGACCGGGCTGAAACGAGGCGTTATGCAGTCGCTGGGTCTCCTTGACAAATTTATCTAAGTAGGGCAGGCTATGGGCAAGATCCGGGGTCCACTCGGCCTGGTTACGCTCACCCTTGGGTCCCACGATCCCATGCTCCACCAGCTCCTGGTAGAGTCGGTCCTGGGTACCCTCGTAGGTGACAAGACAGTATATCAGCCACGATAACAGAGCGGAGGTTGTGGTGAAGCCCGCCCCCGTGACGATTAGCATGTTGGCGAGGATCAAGCCCTGCGGGAAATGCTCTCCCTTGTCATCGACAGCGTGCAGCAGGTAATCGACGACGCAGGATGCACTCAACGCTGCGTCGTTCATGGGGGCGTCCTTGCTACCGGATCGTGCGGCGACCTCGTCGATGGCCTCCTGCAGTTGCGTGTAAATGGTGTGCTGAACGTGGCGCAGACGCGCGGGGTCTCCGAAGGGGAGATGTCGATACCACTCGCCGCGGGCAGTGATCTTCTTATTGAGAGAGAGCAGACCGGCGATGTTGGTGACGATGGGGTGCAGCGGGGAGTCCACGGAGTCGAAATGGCCAAAATCCTTGCCTAGCGAGAAAGAACCGATGGTTTGCGAGGCCAGCTTAACCATGTACTGGTAGACGTTCCAAGATTCGTTGCGGGAATCAAGCTCGTCGAAGATGGGCAGTGATTTGCGTGCGCAGCTCTGCATTAACGGGGTGTAGTGTCGCACAGCCTTGGGGCCCATGGATGGCGGGAGATATTTGTGGGCAAGACGCCAGTTCTCTGTTTCCGTGTCGCCAATGAAGATGGCCGTGTTGTCCTTGACACCCCAGAGAGGATGGTTCTCGTTGATCTTTTTGGTCATGTAGATGGACTCGGCGAGACAGGCGGAGGCCACTTGTGGGTTATCGGTGAGGTAGGTGGTTTTCCCCATGTTGGTGGTCTTGATGACGGGACCGTATTTGCGGAAGAGACGGTAATGATTCCCCAGGTGGTCGGGGAAGATCTCGTAGAAGCTACCGACCAGGGGAAGTCCCGGAGGTCCCTGGGGGTCTTGGACCGCGTTGCCATCGATACGCAGACCGATGGGGGAAGTGGGAGGGCAGTTGGCTGCGAGTACCTCCTCAACGCAGGCGAGGGTTTCACTCCCGGGGGTGTGGAATGAGATGCCTGGACCCCGCGTTAGCTTGGGATGAGACTTCGAATTGGGCTGAAGCTGGCCGGACATACCTAACGGCTGGGCAACGTGGAAGACCATTCCGACAGCCCGCTGCAAGTCCTCGAACTTCCAGCGAGAGTCAACATCAACTGCTTGCGTGGTGGCAACGTCATCACCAACCACGTAGAAATGGCGTTGTACGATGGGAGGTCTCATGGTGGTCGATTCCTTTCTGTGAATTTGAGTCTGAAGCGCAAAGGAGGAGTCTTACCTGGCGCCGGGCTCATTTTATATCTGGGCACTGATCTAGATCTGGATAACGAAAATGAGCGCATCCGAGTACCCGCTGTGGTCTACAAAATCTTGGGGGGCCGGACGAATCCGAAGTTCGCACGAAGTTCGTCCGGACGGGTCAGGATCCCGACGACGGAGTTCCAGGAAGAGGGGCGACTGTGGAATGCCAAAGTCTGCGATATCCCTCTCTAAGGAGATATAAATAAAATACAAAGCCCCGTCATTGCCATGCCTGCTACCCCCCAGAGCTCATCACCATGCCGTTCTTCACTCTCGAGCAGGTCAAGGAACACTCCAAGCCAGACGATGTCTGGATTATTGTTCACAACAAAGGTACGTTCTAGTACTTTTATCGCTTAACTGCTATGTTTAACTTTTTCTACAGTATACGATGTGACCAAGTACCTCGAGGATCATCCCGGTGGCGGCGCAGTGCTCATTGAGGTAGCCGGTACTGATGCCACAGAAGCCTTTGAAGATATTGGCCACTCCGACGAGGCTCGTGAGCAGCTGGAGCCGTACTACGTCGGGGATCTACCTTCGGAGGTAATTCCTACCCTAATTTACCGTATATGGTTTTCTATAGCCCCATCACTGACCTTTAGCCAGGAACACGCTGAAGCTATTGAAGTCTACCGCCCGAACTTCGAACAGGTATCCCAGTCAGCTGTGATCAGCGTCAAAAAGACCTCGCCATGGGGGACCATTCTGCGGGCCGCTGTGAAGCTTGGCCTGGGAGGAGTCGTTGGTACGGCGACTGTAGCTGCCTACCGCCAGGGATGGACTTTCAATCAACTCGTACACGCTCTGCCCTCTCTACTTTCCGCCGTCCCCCTCCCGCGTGGCCTCGGCCAGAACAACTCCTCCCAATTCTGGTCCGGCGTTGGCATTGCCAGCGTAGCCCAGTTTTCCCTCACGGCCGGGCTAGGAATGTGGGTTTCTACCAAACTCGATGTCCAGCAAGAATTCACGCACTACGCTCCGCGTCGACCAGCCTCATCAGCCCGTCTCATCCGGCTCAAACGCAGCGTCCTCCCCGTGAAACCACGCATCGCCGCCCCCGTCCTCGACCCCCGGCAATGGCGCAACTTCACGCTGACTAGCAAGATCGAAGTCGCACCCCACGTTTACCGCCTCGTCTTCTCCCTCCCCAACGCGGACGATATCCTCGGCCTTCCAACCGGCCAACACGTCGCCCTCCGGGCCACCATCAACGGCGCCAGCGTCTCCCGCTCCTACACCCCAGTCTCAAACAACAGCGACCTAGGCCGCATCGAGCTCGTCATCAAAGTCTACCCCAACGGCGCCATGACGAAACACCTCGAGTCCATGAAAATCGGCGAAAGCATCGAGATGCGCGGTCCCAAGGGCGCAATGAAATACTCGCGCACATACGCCCGCAAGATCGGGATGATCGCCGGTGGAACAGGGATCACCCCCATGTACCAACTCATCCGGGCTATCTGCGAAGATGAAGACGACACGACGCAGATCTCCCTTCTCTACGCCAACAATACGGAAGCGGATATTCTCCTCCGCGAGGAACTGGAAGGGTTCGCCAAGCGCTGCCCACACAAGTTCCAGATGCGCTATGTGCTCTCACATCCCGATGAGAAATGGACTGGGTACCGCGGTTTCGTGAGTGGGGAAATGATCGAGAAGCACATCGGAGCTGCTGCCACGGAGAACAAGGTGTTACTATGTGGTCCACCGCCGATGATTGGGGCGATGAAGAAGACGCTGGCGGTGATGGGATGGGCGATGCCGGGTGCTGTGTCGAAGGCTACGGATCAGATTTTCTTGTTCTAAGTCCTTTTTCTTTTTCTTTTTTCCTAGAACAGAAATTATACATAGAATTTATAGATGGGTAAAATTATACAGTTGATAGATAATATGAAAATTGTACATAGTCCCAACCGGTTTTTCGCACCTTCCTGACTTTGCCTCTCAAGATCTTTCTCCAATCAGATACCGGCTGTACGGCAACCGGAATTCGGTCCAGGAGACTCATGGGATTTTCCTTGGGTAGTCTACCTGAAAAATCCTTTGACAATCAGTGGCTGATAAGCTTCTTCAAGCTTCCCCAATTGAACTCCGACTGACCTCCGTTTGGAACCAGGACCCGTGCTTTAGTGCTAATTACGTAGATCCAGGCACCTTTTTTTATTTGTACCCTTCTATGCTGTCCTTGATGACGTATGTATACTGCTGGGCTCCATTTTTTTTTCTGCACACCTGTGGGCCCTTGCATTTTCTTTACTCTAATAACAAGATAACCTCACTCCGAGAGGGTAGAAAAGTAGTAGGACTTGTGATTACTAGCATAGTTTCGTAGAAATAGTTCTATTTTGATAATAGACTTCTGGAGGGTGTATCTACCAGAGCCATAACTATATATTGTGAAATTTGCGGGTGTACAGGCTTCAAGTCCCTACGATTCTTGTTATTAGTGGAGTGGAGTAAAGAAGAAAAGTATAACCAGATAATCAAACAGCGATGATGATAATAATAATAGGAAAAAAAAAAAAAAAAAAACTTCTTTATACTCCACGCCGTTCCAGGATTTCCGCTCCGAAGTGCTTCCGAATGGAATCCGAGCCAGTCCGTCCTGAGCCCGAGAGAGATTCGGCATGGCGATGGATCGGGTCACGGCATCAGCAAGGACTGTCCCGCCTCAAGTGTCCCAGGGAAGGAGTTGGAATGTGGCATACGACTGTAACTCGGAGGGGTATATATATATGCCCTTCTTTCTGCTTTTGTTTCAATTTCGAGTATCAAACACGCCCGGTTCTAATTTCTGCAAGGTTTCCCTCTAGCCCTAACAAACATTCTATCATACCTTACTTGGTTGTTACTCAGTGGCATACAACTATGACCCGCCCAATCGTCATCCTCGGGGCCGGTGTTCTCGGTAGACGAATCGCCTCTGTCTTCGTCGCCGGTGGCCACAAAGTCCATATCCGCGATCCCTCGTCCCAAGCCCTCAAAGATGCTGCGGTGTTCATCGACTCCCACCGCGCCGAATTCACGGCCATCACGCCATCCCACCCACCTAGTGGCTCCTTTGAGACATTCACGGAGATCCCGCCCGCTGTGTCTGACGCCTGGCTGGTGATCGAGGCCGTGCCGGAGAAGTTGCCTCTGAAGATCTCGACGTTCGCGGAGGTGGATCGGAACGCGCCCGCGGACTGTATCATTGCGTCAAATAGCAGCAGTTTCAAGTCAAGGCTGATGCTGGATGAGGTTCAGCCGGGGAGAAGGGAGAGGGTGTTGAATATGCATTTCACGATGCCGCCGGCCATCCGCACAGTTGAGTTAATGACGGATGGGGAGACGAAGCCGGAGCTGTTTGTGGAGTTGACGCAGTTGTTGGAGGATTGCGGGATGGTGCCTGTTACGGCTAGGAGGGAGTCAACTGGGTATATTTTTTCTTTCTTCTCCTCCCTTTTCTTTTTTCGTGTTTGGGCGCTGACTATAGGCTGGGCGGGTGTGTTAGTTTCATTTTTAACCGTCTCTGGGCCGCTGTCAAACGTGAGATCCTGTACATCCTGGCTGAAGATGTTAGCACAGCCGAGGAAATCGACCTACTCTGGACCAATATGTTCCAGCTCCCCTCGAGTCAGCCCCCTTGTCAATTGATGGATAAGATCGGCCTCGACACCGTGGCCTTCATCGAAGATAACTATATCCAGGAGCGCGGTCTAGACGGGAGCATGACGGTCGACTGGCTGCGGGAGAACTATCTCCAGAAGGGACGGGTCGGACTCAAGAGTGAAAAGGGAGGACTATACCCCCCAGCAGAGACGGCGACGCATCCTGAATCCGAGCAGACTCTATATCTACTAGATGTCGGTCTGGGCTCAAATACAGGAAATGGCGCTGATGTCTCGACTACGGGACGAATCCTGAAATTCCAGCCTGGTACCGGAACCATGTCGACTCTGGTTAGTGGCCAGCCACTTCCGGATGGGATCGATGTGTCGCGGGCGACGGGTCGGTTCTTCTGGACGAACATGGGTAGTGGAGTTTCGACCTGCGATGGCTCAGTGCGCTCTGCAAAACTCGACGGATCTGATGTCCAGACCTTGCTGGCACCGGGAACGGTGCACACGCCTAAACAGCTGGTGGTGGATGACACGTCGAGGCGACTCTACTTCTGCGACAGGGAAGGAATGGGTGTGCACCGATGCAATTTCGACGGCTCCCAGCATGAGATTCTGGTGCAGACGGGCAAACCGGAAGAACGTACTGATATGACACGGTGGTGTGTGGGAATCACCCTCGACACGGCTCGTGGCTATGTGTACTGGACGCAAAAGGGGCCTAGCAAATCGGGACGGGGAAGAATTTTTCGCGCGGGCATTGATATTCCCGTTGGAGAGACAGCTGGAAATCGAACGGATGTGGAGTTGCTGCTGGAAGGGTTACCTGAACCGATTGACTTGGAGATGGATGTGAGCTCTCAGCGCTTGTACTGGACTGATCGCGGGGAACATCCGGTAGGATGTTCGCTCAACTGTGTCGAGTTGAGAGGATGTGTGGATCCTAATGACCTCCAGAGGAAGAAACAGATTTTGGCGCGCCAGTTCAGCGAGCCTATTGGTCTCAAGCTAGGCGCCAATGGTGAGGTGTATGTTGGAGATTTGGGAGGAAGTGTTTATCGAGTGAAGGGTGGGCAAAAGACCGTGATCTGGAGGGATGGTGCGGCTTACACAGGAGTTTCCCTATAGGAAAAGATAGATTTTGATAGACGTGGACGGAGTTATATTGCTTGTAGCGGACGAGTCAATGCCATATCTCAAAAATTAACTTCGGAAAACTTCTCTGGTAGCTCCAAATACGCGCATAATTGTAACATACCACTCTAATGATAGAAATGGCCTTCAGTTTGTACTCAACCTATTTCATGGGGGCATGCTAGTTCAAAATACCAAGCCACCACTCCTCCAGTTACTGGTAGTCAAAGCCGGACATCAGTGACCACTTTGGAAGAATTGCCGATATTACACGCAGCATTTTGGTTGACTCCGAATCTCAAAGTAGCCCGTTGCTCAGCAGTACTGTACCCCAGGAAAGGCGCTGGAGGTGAGGTTTGATCAGATCCTCCAAGCCGGATCCATAGAATTGTCTTCTTGAGTTCTTCCGGCGCATCCATGATGATTCTTTGCTTGCAAGAGCTGTATACGTTGTGAATAGGCTTTGGAATAAAGAGCCCGTGACTTAAAGTGAGCGGGAGAGACGAGGAAACGGGTTTATTGATGAAGGGAAACATTGGGAGCTTGTGAGAGAAGTACTTCTATGTCACGTGTCCTGTGATGAGATGATGATAGAGTGATCGTAAAGCTCACTCTTGGGAATGGCTCTATGATCTTGACAATGGGTCGACCAAATCTATATATCAAATTGGGCGTTTGATCTTTCGGATCAGTATCTCCTGGTCATTTGAGTTTGTATTCGTCTTGTTTAACTTGGGTGTTCTATGTGCTGATTAAATTGCGAAATGCTAAATTACAGCCTAGGCGCTTTGTATATATCAACAAACCTATTATAAAGGTGTATTAGAAGACAGTGAAATAGAAACAACAGCTCAACCGACCATAGGATCATATTACCAACTCCAAGCGGACTATGTACGAAACACTCTTTGGCCCGAACATCATGATGAGAACTAGATCTGCTACCAATGGCTCGGTTAGCAATAAGAACACTCATTGGTATGAAAAAGAGAAAGGAACTGATATGAACGGAGTAGATTCAAGAAAAAAGGATAAAAAGAAAAACTGGGACGTGAATCGTGATGAAAGTCCTAAAGCGCGGGCCTCTCTTTCATTTCAATAGCCTTCCTCCTCGCCCTGCTGGTAGACATGTCGCGTTCGGGTAGGATCCTTTCGCATGGTTTGACCAGATCCGGTGAAACCCACTAAATACTCAGTTAGCTTTCCCTTACTGGACTCGTTCCAAGAGGCGGCAATGGACATACCTCGAGCATTCACACCTTCTCCAGTACGGAACATGCTATCCTTTTTGCGTCCAAACTTGCCTTTGCTGGCAAAATCTTTCCATTTCATCTTACCCTCTTCTAGCTCCCGGTTGGCCTTTACTTTCCGCGGCGCCTTCGATGGGCGTGGTGGTCCATCGCTGACTTTGCTCGGCTCCTTGCGTGCCTGGGTAGCTAATGCGGGGTTGATGTCCGCAGCCGCAGAAATTACGCTCGCATGGGGGGGTTGGGGAGCAGGAGATTGTGATGAGGAATTGCCTGGGCTTCCATCAGCCTTGCGCTTTTTCGAGTCACCACTGGATATGGGTTTGATGTCTTTTGCGGTGAGTGATTCCACCGTTCCGTATGACTTAAACGAAACCAGGTAAACAGGGTTGCTGGATGATCCGGTGATGGAGGTTATGCGAGCTGGGTAAAATGAGTTATCTCCTGATACCCAACGTGCTAGCACATGTTCATTGACGGAGAATGAAACTGGAACGGGCGGTTCGTCGGCTTGTTCGACGGTGGGTGTACGATAGCTGGATTTCGGTCCTTGGTTGTCTTTCGGTCCTCGGGCTTTCGTCGTTGGGAAGGCAGTTTTTGCGGGTGCGGCTGGTTTCAGTTCGGCGATGGCAGTTTCAGTGAGGTTTATAAGTTCTTCCAGCTCAGCTTTGAGACTCTGCAATTCTGCATTTTCTGGGTCTACCTGCAAACTAGATTGAACGGTTTCAAGCTATAGAACATGCTTGTTAAATACTGCAGGCGCGAGGGTGGAACACAAGAGGGATTTGAATACCTGAAGCTTGAATTCTTTGACCTCGGCCTCCAAGGCTGCTACGTCTCCCATGGTTTAAAAAGGTGGTGCGAAGGTTATGAAAATGGCAATTTAAGGACAATGGGTTGGGAGCTGCTTTGATATGCCTAGAAATAAATAGCAAGCTTATGGTGAAGTTTGAGCTGATATCGGTTAAAATGATAAAGGATCGCAAAATACTGGTGATGGTTTAGGTAATTTGGCGGTTCTTCACGTGATGAAAACGGCCTACCGCCTTGCCTTTACGTCATTGTATCAAGTCGCCAGGCTCTCAAGCGTCATGAGATGTGCACAAGATTTTGATGGATTCATTCCAAATACAAGGGATGGGAATCGTGGCACCGGTTTATTTTTTACATCATGTACCTCGAATGCCCCCCTCCTAAAAGGGGAGGGACCAATTGAAAAGGTATTTGCCAACTGCACCACGAACGCATGCTCACCTTTCAGCAGGAGTAGTGGAATTGTAAAAGCCGAGCTTTGGCCTGGAATAGAGCAAGAATTATTTTTGGAGGATGTAGAGATACATAGATATAAGAATGGGGAGATCTTCTATGGGGTAATGGAGCTTAGAATAATGGTGGTCTGTCGCTACTTGATGCTCTTGGAGGTTAGGATTTGTTTGTGTTGGGGAGTGAGTGCTTTAGCAGTTGATTAGGGATTCAGCTTCGTTTTTCATCGTTGTTTCATGAGGATGAAGGAGATGAATCTCAGCTCTGTTGTGACGCACCTGGCAAATCGCATGCTTTTCTCGATTAGGAAGTCCTAGATGGAGATAAGACGGGCGCCAATAGGCGATCAGGCCTGAAAGTTCTTGGCAAAAAATGGAACCCACTTTTGACCCCTCACTCAAGTTCTTGTTTGTGATGGCCAGACTTGCGTTCCGATCTCATGAAAATGCCAGATCGTCAGATTCCTCGGTTTCCGGAAGTGGTGTCAACCACACGGAGGAATAATCGCATCGGATCCGAATACGGGGTGTGAGACGGGGAAAGGACTCAGGAGTATCAATTGTGACTCATCGCTAGAACAGGCTCACTAAAGGACGCCTCTGATGGGGCGAGCCGTCCGATAGTCAGCCACAGAGTTTAAACCTTAGCATCATGGAATGGATCGAGATCCTCAACTCCGCCTCCATGACAAATCTCCAAGGCGTTTGGCATTTGAGAATTGTTCAGACCCAATAAATAGGCACCCGTGGCCCGGTGTTCTTCCCCTCATTTTGCCTTTGGCCTGCTCGCTCCATGTAGGCCTTATTGGTGGTCGAGGGGGTGGTGCCAGTGGCTGTTGGTAAGGAAATACGGAGGTACTTATGAAAAGGATCATACCATATATATCCGAACCAATTAAGATATTAACGTCATAATTCATGGGACAAAAAAAGGATTTATCGGGTTTGTTTCCTGGCCTCATGAGCATGGCCTCAAATTGAGCCTAGCTCGTGTACTGTGAAGGGTGGTTGAGAACAAAGTACCAAAGAACGGTTGGTCCAACTGTCGTGAAAGCGGCTGGTCCGAGATTGCTCGGAGACGGTGAGATTGAAGGATTATTACGTTGGAGATGGAGGCCTATCAGTGGCCCTATCAGCTCGTGCTTCCAGAGAGTTCGTAGAAGAAAGTCGGCGGCGGGAGAATCGATCGCCGCACCTGATTTCTAAGCAGCTCGACCGTTTTTTGTTTTCTAAAGCAGCATCTACAAAACTGTTTTATGATTGGCTGTCGGCCAACAACCGGACAACTCCGCCCAATAATTGCCGGGATTTCACAGGGCTGCTTTTAGGCATCCGATGGCGGATCTCGTGATTTTGCCTTGTCCCCTCCTCTCCTCCTCCTCATCCTCCAGGCTCCCTCATCCACACCCACTAGGCACTGTCCAAGGAAAAAAGAAAAAGGCAGAGAGAGAGAGAGAAAGAGGCTACTGGCTCTGCTTCCCATCTTCCAGCCAACCACCGAGTTGCACTATCTCCCCCCTACCAATCTAAGCTGTGACGACATCTCTCCGTTCCTTTTTCTTACTTTTCCTTTCCTTTTTGCCTCACTCTCTTCCTGTTTCATCAACCATCGAACTCTGAATCACACGGACCATCCATTGATATAATTTCCCCCCGATCCGTGATATTGCTGCCTCAGTCCTTACTCTTTTCTGACTATCTTGCTCAACATTTGAAAACGCCTGTTGTCTCTCCCCGCTTTCTCCGCTACTACTGCTGGGTAACCGTGGACGTTGTCAGCAATAGCCTCTCCTACATTCTTTCAATCTCGAGTCATCTGCGATATCTATACCAGTAACTTGTAACGACAACATCTATCGTGCTTAACCGCCTTTGATCCTGACATCTATATCGTTTTGGCTAACGGGCGGGAAGCCCGACCCTACTATCGACTGGCTGACAACCAGGAACATATTCAAGTACCGATTCAGCTCACAAAATATCCTAGCTTCCTGATATCCAGGTTCAGTCAGAACCACTAAACTTAGTATCCTTTGGATCTCGAGACGGTACTTCACAGTTATAATGGCCGACTACAATTCCCTGTACCAACAAGGCCTCTATCTATCCCCTGGAGAACAAAACCTCCTTCTAGCGGCCCTTTCATCAAACAATCCTCCTTCGAAGCAACAGCAAAATACTCCAAAGCCTAAGTCCGATATGGACCCTCAGAATACTCCCGGCCACGCATCTTCCGGTAGCTTTAGTACCTCTCCTGGATTCGATCGCTCAGCCGGAGGCCTTAGCTATGGGGACGATGAAAGTCCTTTCCTCGACTTCAATGCTGATTTTGATTTCGACTTTCAAGGCTCTGAGAATCTTATTGGCGATCTACCAGGGAGCGCTCCCTCGGAAGAGCATGAGGGTGGTGAAAAACGAAAGGATATTGACGGATTCTCGGACAATGAGAATGAAGGATCCGGAAAGAAGCGTAGGGAGAGCGATGATAAGACGGCCAAGAAGCCAGGTAGGAAGCCTTTGACTTCAGAGCCAACTTCGGTAAGTGATATCTTCGTTCAGTGCATCTGCATCTGCTCAGGATCCCACTAATCGCCCCGTAGAAGCGAAAGGCTCAGAACCGCGCAGCGCAGCGGGCATTCCGCGAGCGCAAGGAGAAACATTTGAAGGACTTGGAAACTAAAGTAGAGGAACTACAAAAGTCCTCCGATAATGCTAATCAACAGAATGGATTGCTCCGAGCGCAGGTGGAACGTCTTCAGGTTGAGCTTCGAGAGTACCGCAAGCGCCTTTCCTGGGTGACAAGTGGGAATGGGCTTTCAGCTGTCAGCTCAGTGCCAAATGCCCATTCTAGAGGATTGTATGGTCTCCAAAATAACGAATTTCTGTTTGACTTCCCCAAGTTTGGCGATCTTCCCGGTGGCCGCATATTCAACAACGGTCCGATGGCCAAGGCGAACCAGAATAAGCCCAAGGAAGGCATTTCAGGGACTCAGATCCCGGGCGTTCTGAGCCGGGAAAACCTCACTAGCCCAACATCCACAACAAGTTCTCCTGTCAAAACATCTTCCCCGTTCTCTCAAGGACCTACACCCCAAAAGTCTGCCACAACTACTCCAGCTTCCACAAATGGTGCCTCTGCAAACCGCAATTCCAAGGTCCCATCAGTTTACGGCGCGCGGCAATCCACATCAATGCATGACGGATCCAACTCAGACTCTCCGTCATCATCTTCAGACTCGCATCAGAGCCAGTTTTTGTCTTCGAGTGGGACTTCGCCTGAGCCTAGTGCCCAATCTCCTGCAAACAAGCCGAATGACTCGAACCATTCTTGTACTTATACCACCATTGACGGTGAGGCCTCCTTTTGCGCACAACTTGGTATGGCGTGCGGCAACATCAATAACCCTATCCCAGCTGTGAGACACAAGAACGAAAGCACCTCGAATACGCCTAGTCAGCCCTCCAATGGTGAACCTACCCAGGGACTTGATATCCTAGCCCAGCAAAATGGCGGTCAGTTTGACCCATTATTGTTCGGGGACTGGCGGGAGCCCCAGGAAGCGATCCTGTCGCAGGATTTTGGAACCTTTTTCGATGATGCTTTTCCGCTGCCGGATCTGGGAAGCCCGTCACACAATCTCAGCGAGGCAGGGGTCCATCAACCCAAAAAGAGTCTGGTTGATGAGATTGATAGTAAGATGGATGAGGAGGTGGTTCCCGGTGAAGATAAAGCTCAAATGTTGTCGTGTAATAAAATCTGGTAAGTCGCTCTACCAAGAGTTAAACCAACCTTCAAACTATACTAACAGCAGGGTGATAGGGATCGTTTGCAATCCATGGAGAAGTTCCGCAATGGAGAAATTGATGTTGATAATCTTTGCTCCGAATTACGGACAAAGGCACGTTGTTCTGAGGGCGGGGTTGTGGTAAACCAAAGGGATGTGGATGACATTATCCGCCGCGTTTGATCGCCATTTAGTCGAAATGAGGGGAAGAATAATGGGCAATTGCCACGGAGCATAAATTGACCTCTTGACTACCGAAACGAATACCCTATGATACGCGATACAAATATTGACATTATTGGGAGGAGTAATAGGACTGAGCCTTCTTTTCTTTTTTTACCTTTTTTTTTTCTAATCTCTCCTTTTTGCCCTTGCAAAAGCAATTAAAATCATACAAAGGTATATTTCCTCACTCAAATATCTATTTGGAAGAGGTACAATGCAGGGAAAGCCCGCTGTTGATATAAGCATCTGTCAAAGCGACTTGTTTTTCTCATTTTTCTCTCATTTATACTTGGATTTGACTTGCCACATTATTTCTTTTACATTGAGCCGATACCAAGGTGAACGCGGACCATGGCTCAGCACAGCCACTTCACAGGGAGAATTGTACACCAAGGATCAGCATCACACATCACGCTTTCGTGAAATGCATCGACGGCACCAACACAACGGAAACTTGGTTTTGTTTTTGAACTTACAGGAGGAAAATACACAGGAGAATCGGAGTCGAGAACAGGAATCGGAAAATAGGCGCAACTGCGTTCTACATTTTGAACGGGAGGTTGGAGCTGATGCCTCTGGCGCTTTGGTCTTCTTCATATCTTAACAGTTTTGGCTCGAATTTCTTTTCCCCCTTCGACTGTTTATGTATTCATGTGGCCCCTTCTGGTGTATGGATTATATCTAGGGGGTGTATTTATGATTCAATTTGCACATTTATATACACATTCAGTGTTGCATCATATCTATCTAGTTTTATACGCCTATAGGTATGATAATTTGAACAAAATATTCAAGGTTCAACTTGCAACGTCTTGATACCATACATCCACGGAAAGAAAAGGGTTGAGAGGAAGAACGAAAGAATACGAATTCGATACTCCAAAGCCGTAAAAAACTCTTGGAAGCTACTCCGTACAAGGGTATCGATATTGGTGCGTGGTAGGAAATTTAGAATACAAAAAGCCGAGGTGGCGTCCTCTTCCTTTCCTTTTCTCATCCCATTTTTTTCGTCTTGTTTATTTTTCATGTTTTTTTCCCCTCTCCCTCATAGCTAGTGTTCTCTAGTTGTCATCGATGTCCATTTCCTCCTGTGAACTCTTTTCATCATATAACTATCTCTCCTCTCTTGCTGCTCCTCTTCTAACTTTCTCTGCACCAGCTCCGAGGATCCCCCGACCCCTCTGTAGTAGTGGGCGATCAACAGTCGAAATGAACCACAATCGTACTCGGGCGAAAAACAAAAGTGGTAAGTGAAAATAAAATGGAAGAAGAGATAATCCGTTCAGTGAGTTTCGCTCAGAAATAAATGACAAGACGAAACAGCGAGACGAGGAAGGATGAACAACGAAATTTTTGGTTTTGTAAATATCACACGAATAGAAATTAAGATATTGGAGACCGTGAAAATTAGTTGTAACACATAGCGGGCATTGAAATGTAAATGTTCGAGGGAAAGGGGAAGACGAGACGGCCGAGACAAAGAAAAGAAATAGTTCGACACCAGAATTTGGATTTAGAAGGAAAATAAAGGCACGGAAGGAAATAGACAAAACGGGCTAATAGATCAAAATCATGCCTCAAGCATCACCGGATGGCTTGTCGCCGGAAGGGGTCGAAGGAGCGGGGGAGTCGGAGGGCCCTGTTGACTTGTTGAAGCCGCCGCGGCCACCTCGTCCTCCTCGTCCCCCACGGTCTCCACGGCCGCGGCCACCACGTCCGCCAAATCCTCGTCCGCGACCCGTTTCGCTATCACTGGCGCCTCCGCTCTGATATCCACGTTGTGATGTGCTGGACCCACCCCGGTTGCTGCTCTGCCAGGTACCAGCGTTGCCACGGTGGCTGCCACGGTCTTCGAAGAATTTGACATTCGGCTTCCGGGGTTGGCCAGGGCCACCACTGGGTTTCTTGTGTTCAGCAGGTTGGCGATCGAGAGCGGCCTTGGCATCTTCGACGGAGCTGAACGTAGCGACGTGGTTATACTTTCCCCATTTCTCGACCTTGACCAGCTTGGCCTTGTCCTCCTCGGGGAAAAGGTCACGCACTGCCTGCTCATTGTCGACGTTCGAGACAAAAAGAGCGTTACTCTGTTTCTTCTCGGTTTTGGTTATAGGCGACTCTGCTGGCTTCTCGGATTGAGCGGTTCCGTTAGCTTCGTTTGCGGCCGCGGTTTCGGCAGACTCCGCCACCGGTTGTGGCGTTGGAGCCTTGGGAATGACCGGGGCGGGAGAAGTGCGGGCAGGCGCAGCACTTGGGGTCTTGACCTGTGGCTGCTGGGTAGGGGCTGCACGTGCAGGGACTGGCTGAGCCTGGCCAAACTGAGGAGTAACCGTGCTAGGAGGGCGAGTGGCGCTGGCGGGGGAAGCAACGCTAGGAGGGGCAGCGGCAGCCACTGGGGCAGCGGGTTGGACGGCTCCGGGCCCCTGGGGCTTCCCGCTACGGTGAGCAAAGTTGAAGCCTTGGGCGCGCATTTCAGTGCCGATACGTCCCGACTCAATCTCAAGAACCAGGAAGCCAAAGGCCGCATCTGCCAAGTTAAAGTTCCACATATTCTTGAAAGCGCTTTCGTCAACCTGGCCGCTAGCGCTCCCAGGATTGGTGGGCCCGCCAAATGGGTTGCCGCCGTTCGCGACGGTAGGCATCTTCTGCACTACATCTAGAGCGTTGTCCAGAAGGGTCTTCTGGGCTTCGTTGGAAGAGATGGCGGCCTCGACTTCGCCTCGCACAGTTTCCCACACATCGTTGAAGGATGCCTTCGATGCGGCCAGCTTGCCTCGGTAGTGGTCAAGAGAGGGATTCACAGAGAATTCGTTATAAGAAGAGCCATAGCGAAAGTGGAGACCGGCGGAGATAGAAAAGTCAGCTTTGAGAGTGACAGAAAGTTGATTTAACATCCCTTCGCGAGCTGGGGAAGCATGAGTCACGAAAATACGGGTTTCCGATGGATCATAAACGCGATTAGCAGTGTCGATCAACTCTCCCATCTGTAGCAGGGTCGTCCACATGGTTCCTTGACCGCCAGCAATAGTAGTTTTGCCCTCACCGTTATCGAACAGCTTGTGCATCACTACGGCGCCTCCCAATCCTAGCAATCTCAATTTGACACCACCTATATCCAATAGCCGCGAGTTGGCCTCATCGATAATGTGCAACTTATCCACCTTGTACTCCCCAGAACGGAACTTTTCCAGCACCCGGACATCCTCACAAGCACCCCAGACAGTGTATACGGGAACATCGAGAGTGAGCCGCTTATCAAGGAGCATGGGGAGTTCTGAGAGAGGTAGCTGGTCAGGAGTGAACCGCTGCTTAATGGACTGCTGGGGAGGTGTTTGGGCGATTGTGCGCTTCACGTTTTCCGGCAGCAGGGGAGAGTATTGAGCCACATGCTTCAAAGTTCTGTAAGCGAGTTTCAAATGATGTTAGTAAATCGATTCAGCCCCACCGAAAAACCCAGGGCGGATAGCTGTCCAAATCCAGGTATGACGATTCATGGATATTCCGAGAGGCCGCTCTTACTTGTCTGCAATCCGCTCCAGCGAAGTGTCATCGTAGAAACCGAAGTCACCGGTGTGGATGATGTGATCTGCACGGGCTTGCTTGGCCAACTCATTCAACGACTTCAAATTCCCTGTGCGCAGAAAAAGCAAAAAAAGAAAAGAAAGGCAGGTTAGCTCATTTTTTTTGCCCGATTCTCAGATAATAATCATGTCCGGATTGTAGATCGGTATGCACTTACCTCGCACGTCTGCAATGCAAAGTATTCTGACTGGACCATTCTGGATAACTCGGCCATTGTTAGGAAGGAGAGGGGTGGCCCCAGGTACAGGACCGGTGGCACCGTTAGGGAGAGGGTAGCCTTGGGGAGCGAAGTTGTGTGGAGGACGGGGCTGCACGAAGAAACCAAAGGAAGTTAGCAATGAAAACGAAAGCAAGACAGAAGCGGCAGTGTAGAGACTTGCGCGTGCTGGGGTGACCAGACGCGTCGTTGGGGTCGGGGGTGGAGGGATGACGTTGAACAGCTAAGCTCATATCTGGGCCAGCGACGGGGGGTGTGGTGTGTTGGGTGGAGGAGGTAGGAGCAGGGGAGACCGACGGAAGCCATGGGGAGGATGTGATTCAACGGTCGGAGGAAGAATGGAGAAAAAGAAGGTCGAGAATGATGATGAAGCGACAAGCGAGGGAGGTAGGAGGAGCAAAAAAAGACGCCTGTGAAGAAGACGGAGGACGAAGAGCAACAGCAAAAACCAGCGGGTTTGCAGAAAGAAGGAAAGGTGAGCGAAACAACGAAATCATCGCTTATGTAAGCTCCAGGGGGCGCGAGGAGCATCTGGCTGCTGCACCACAGGACCTTGCAGATACGGCCAATGAGCACTTTCACGGCGAATGAAAAATTCTTATTTGCTATGGAGAATTGGACCCGTGTGGATTTCGGGGGCGAACATTTAAAGATCTACGGTGGTTGGCTGTGGATGGGCAAACAGCAGATCCTAATGGATTGTTGCTATCCTGAGGCTCTTCCCGATCAGCCCAACACAAATTGAGCTAGGTGGATGTCTACCAGGATACATACAGGGTTGGCTATATATATACAAACAGATGTGGGTTGGGCTCAAAGACCGTCCCAAATCGTGTCCCGTTACTCTTACAGCTCTTCCCTCATCGGTTCATCTTCATCCACTGACCCTTCGAGTTTGCTCGACACCGCACTCTGGAGACAGCGGGGTCCTTGAAGCGCCATTAAGGCGAAATGACCACCAACAGTGGGTCGAGCGCGGCACAAAACTGGGTGCCCAGGGATGTTTCCTTTGGCCGATGTAGCGATATATCGGTCGGAGAACGGCCAGTTGTGTTTGCCGTTGGACATGAAGGCCCAAAGATCGTCGACGAATTCATCGCGGGCAGGGGTGTCGAACGTGCCCGCCAGCCACATGTTCCAGTCGGATTTGGCCCAATCCTGTCGGTTGTCAAGGGGCACCCCGTACTCCGCCCGGATGGACCTGAAGAACTCATCTCCCATCCGGTACGCTTCACGCGGGAATGTTTGAAGATCAAAAAGCACATCTGGGTACAGATTATACGGGATCTTCCATGACTCTGGCTTATCGGGATATTGTAGCACAAAGTGGGATTGTTGTTCGTCGGTTCCAAGAGCCTGAGTGAAGAACAAGTTGGCTCGCTCCTCTCCAATTCGAGAATACCTGGCGAGGCCACTCAGTTCCCCAAATGCCTTTAATCCGACCGCTGCCTTGATGGCGAGGTTGGTCTCGTTAGCGAGAGGTCCCGCGGCATCGTTGGAGGATAGCTGCTCTTCAATGTCAATGCTGTTATCAACCAGATAATCCGCGTAACCCTTCATAAGATTGAGGTGCTGAGACGCCCAGGCGATGTCACCGGTGGCACGGACGTAGGCCAGGACTAGAACCATTAGATTGCCGCATTCTTCGATTGGCATTGGCTCCGCTATCTGGTTGTCGTGGCCGATGGCATTAGGGTAGTGAGCACCCATATCATGGATCACATATGGTTGTTTCCAGCGGCCAGCTGCAAGGTACCGCATCATCGGTTCTAGCAAAAGTCGGATGTAGTCCGGATCCATAACGTAGTAAATAGGGAAGGCGGGCATGATAACATCCACCGTGTTGAGATTACCGTTGCTAGAGAGCTCCTTGACGAATGCAAGCACATCTTCCGTGTCCAAGGAGTGATTCGGAATGGTCAAGTCCATCGCTCCATACACCTGCCGGGCCGATAAAGTGACAATGTCGGCGTATTTCTGGCCCGCAACGGCTTTCGCCTGCTCAGCCATCTCGAAGTCCAGAACCAGAGACTCACGAAGAGCTTCCGGGTAGTCGTCCAGAAAATACGATAGCGCCGTATAAGTATTATGAAATCGAGACCTGTAATAACCGGTGTACGGAATTCCAAGGTAGTTGATCGCCTCCTTTCTGACATACCCAACAGCGAAACTCACTGAGTGGTCGCCGGTCACAGCGCCCAAATCATGGGCGAACGCAACAATTCCCCCAGGAACCCAAGGCTCATCTTTCCCGGACAATTTCCCATTCCGGACAAACTGGGAGCGAACCTCTCCGCGCTTCCCGGAGGAGAAGGTGAGTTTCGATCGAGACGGACGAGATCCCAAGATTGCCTCGCCCCAGGTGGCCATGTCACTTTGCTCTTCATACGGGACGGCATTTTTGACCTTCAGGGCGTAGGCCAACGTAGACCCTTGCGTATGGAAACTTCGAGCAGTCTTCTGGGGCCTTCCGGCCCACCGTCCGTCAATGCTTGAGTAAATCTGGATATCGTTGTCGAACGCCTCGGAAACCGTGACCGTCAGGTAACCTAGAATAGACAGGGATCAGCTTCAGACCACCAAGTATCAGGACTTTTAACTGAAAATCCTCTTGCATACTAAAAGGTAGGGACTGTCGGAGGTAGTTGGAAGGAGATATAGGGGAGAAAAAGTCCAGAGTGAAGTTCACAGAACCCGCAGAGAGCGTGAAAATCGAGTGAGTGGCTGTATACTCCGCCCCAAGGACAACGGCAGGGCGGATATTGTCTCCAGGACTTTTGACGCTCATCAAACTGTATGCCTGATCATCCACGCGGGCCATAACAGACCATGTAAGGCTCTGCCCAGCCCAAAATTGAGGCTCCGCATATGGTAGGGTTTGAACCTGATCACCAGGCATCCATGTTGAGAGGTATGGATTCCTTACTGCTAAGGGGTAGGAAGGAGGTTGCGTTGGGCGATGGTCGACGAGGTTGCGCTCACGACAAAATACGGAGAGCACTAATGTTGCAAATGAAATGATCCCTAGGGAATTCCTGAGATCCAGATGCATGATGTAGGAATTCCGGTATCTTCGTAGTGATGGTCCCGGTAGAAGTATATATAGCAGGACTAGGCCGCGCTAGGGGAGGTCCATTCGAAGCACAAATATACGCGTTTTAGGGAGTCGATACGCGGAATATAGAGCAACAAGGTCAATAAAAAGAGTTGGGGACAGAGGGAGCGGACGGCGAAGGCCTGGTAATATTAATGTTGATCCTGTTTATTATTAGCGCTTATTTCGTCATTGGGGACAGCTCTGGAACGTCGCATGTATCAGATCAACCAGCTTGCACTCACCACAATGCGACCACAACCAAAAGCGGGCACTTCAATGAGCTAAGGGTAGAAACCGTGGAGATGAAAATGGAGATAAATATAAGCATGAGGAGAAAAAGCCATGGCGATGCGGGGGGGTATTTGTTCCATATGACGCGTGAGATCCGGACAAACCTGGATTGCCAAGGGGAAATGGAATGCGGGGTCAAGGGAAGCACATTGCCAATAACAAGCAGAACAACTGGAGTATCCTTGTTCCCAAATCAATAATAGTGGTGCGCCGCAAAAGCAACGAGTCGGTTGACGAGATTCGATTGACTGGGCCTGGGGAGATCGACCATTTGGGTGGGGCATGTGATGGAAAATGGAGTAATTCGTTGATCATGCAAGCCCCTCTCTCTTTCTCTCCTTTCCTTCCATCATCAGCTCTTGAGAGTAATAATAAGTCCACTATTATTTTATTGTTTGGAGCTACCCAGGTCTATGGATAGCACACGCCATCTATACATATACGATCATGACTAAATACCCCGCTAAATCAAGCAAACTCTACATTGTTCCTCAATGTTCCTATTTCCGAAATCGACACATCCATCTGTGTGCCCGGAACCAAGTACTTAGGTGGCTGCAAACCAGCACCAACTCCTATATCGCGTCAGCAACGGCTAAATCTCCAGCCAAATAAACAAAACCAAGCCCCTCGTTTGGGTGCGGGGGCGGGGGGGGAAGTAAAAAAGATAACTCACCCCCGGGCGTCCCAGTCATAATAACACTCCCCTTTTGCAGCGTTGTTCCCTGCGACAAGTACGAGACAAGATACGCACAATCAAACAGTAGATCCGAAATACTTTCGTCCTGTCGCACTTCCCCATCCACTGTGGTGCGCAGGTGCAATTTCTCTGGATCCGAGATCTGCGACCCGGCGACCAGGCAGGGGCCTAGGGGCGCATAGGTGTCGAAACCCTTGGAGAAACCCCACTGAGGGACGCGGCCAGCCAGTGCGGGATCTCTCTGAAGTTTTCTAGACGAGATGTCATTGCCGACGGTGTATGCGGCAACGTACTCGAGGGCTTGCTCGACGGATACGTCTTTGGCGTCTTTGCCGATGACCATGCACTTTTAAGTAATATATCATAAGCATTAAGTTCCACCAACAAGGAAGAACCGGGATTTAGAATAAAGAGGGTTAGCTACCAGTTCACCCTCGTAGTCCGCCTGATCATCCTGGGCGATTTTCGGAATCACCACTGGTGCCCCATGATCGTGAACGGTGGTATTAGGTTTGAAGAAGATAAATGGGAATGGCGGCGGCGTTCGTCCCGCTTCTCGAACTAAGATTATCGTCAATCAAGATCTTCCCCTTAAGGGTTGGTTTTAAGGGTAGATAGTCGAACTCACTATGCTTCGCATAATTCAATCCAACACATCTCAAAATGGGAACTTCCTCCCTCGCTAACGGACCCAGAAGCGTCCTGACCGTGACAACTTCATCCGTCACAACCGTTTTGCCGGTCGTATCATAAATATCGTCTCCGGCAATCACACGGGCCTGTACTTTATCCGCCTCTGTGGTGAGGCCGATGTCTGTGTCGGCGGGGAGGACTGGCTCGCCGCGAAGAATTCGGCCATCCGTGGCTTGGAAGCGTATGAGGCGTTTCCAGGGGAGATTCATGGTGAATTTGTGCAGTAAGTTCATATGCGACTGATAGGTTTTCAGGAGTGGGGGTTGGTTGCGGGTTTAGATATAGTTATAGATTCTGGCGGGGATGGTCCGGGGAATCGTCGGATAAGCTCCCCGGGGAAGGGAGCTTGCCCTTTGACAAATCAAATAAGAGTTGAAAGAACTAAGATTCGGCGAACGAGTGTTAAATTCCATATATTTTAACAAGTTCTTTAAAAATTATTTACGCGTTATATAAACTGGGCTCGTTTGGAACCTCTCATTTATCCCCAATCCCTACTACCCAGAGCCTGCAGGCAAAATATCTGTCCGACCCATTAAAGCGAAAACCTCGCTATCCACCATGAATTCTCCAAATTCCATGCCGAGAGGAGAGAAATTGAAATCGACTCCGTGGGGAATGACTTCGTGGCTTGCCAATCCCATATACGGCGTGAGGCTTGTACTAGAGGCCAGTTCTTCCATACCTGTACACTCCGATTAGATCCAAGCCCGAGAGCGCGTTTTAGGTCCAAGAAATGGGGGTTGGAGGGAAACAATAACTTACCAGATATAGTGGAGCTGGTTATGAATTTCTCGAGATAAAGCCGGCAACGATCGACCATTCTATTTCCGGAATCAAGTTTAAGCAGGGCGGCCACGGCTCGAGCAGGATATGATTTGACTTTGTCGCTGAGTTGAGCCATTGACTGGCCGGGTATACTCTCCTCGCGGCACACCAAGAGGGCACCGAGCAAGACAAGGGCGGAATTGAAGGCTAAGTCGTGGTTAATATTAGCTTGATAAAGGCTGTAGCCTAGGATCGCGGGTTCTTAGCGACGTACTGTAGTAAAGCGAAAACCACCAAGCCCCTAATATACCATGTCGATTCCCCGACCCATGAACGGCCTCGTGTACTATGTCGATGATTTCCATGGCTGATTCTGCACATATCTGTAGGCTGTTCAACCCGAGTTGCTGGAGTAGTCCTAACTCTTGGGCATCTGGCTGTGGGCCCCCACAAGCATCGATGAATTTGACAAGAATAGGTCGGTGTAGGAGAACCCGAACATTTAAATAACGCAGGGAGAGTATAACCCGGAATTTGCAGGAGATAGAATGGTGATCTGCGTCCAGAAGCTGGCCTCCGTCTTTAAGTTTGGCCGCAGTAATTAATTGCATCGAGCTGGGAAGAGCCTTTTCCCAGGAGAACAGGCATTGTTCTAAAGAGAAGACATGCGCAACAGTCTGGCTTACATTCAACGGCGCATCGCATCCGAGATTCTGTCCGTACAGAAGATCCAGGACGTTCCACATCTGTTTGTAGAGTGCACTGTTCTGCTTGTTAGTGAAAGCCCTTCTATAAATATTTGACCCGTCTTACATAGTCGCATTAAAGAATGACAGGCTTAGAGCGGTGATTTCTTCATTCACAACGGCCGATTTATCAATTAAGCCATTTCCTGAAGGTATCTCAAGTTTCACATAGCTGTCTGGAATAGCAGCAGGCCGGCCGAAAGTCATGCTCAATGTTCTAACATGGTTGCGTAAGGTTAGGGGGGATGGAAAGCAATGTTGATATGATATGACAACGTACCTGTCTAGCACAACACACCCGTACCAAGTACGTTTCCGCGTTTCTTGCTCTAGGGGAGAGAATGCCTGTGAAGCATCTCGGGAGTGTAGCCCTAGCTGCAGGGCTGCCTTCACGGCTAAGCCATGTACAGTCCAAGCCTGCACTGACTTCTGTGTGCCTTGAAGGTACTGGCCCATTAGAAGAAGATATTGAACTGAAGGTGATGCTCGGATCAGATTACAAAATGGATAGAATTAATAGAGGGTGGAGAGCCCTTACCAACTTCTAGCGTCGTCCCCCGGAGGATTTCATTCCCGCATAGCCCTAGGCCACGTTGATAAAATACATCCGACTCGGCCATTCGTGTATCTGCCTGTGCATTATCGGGGGTAGTGGTAATAGTCGCCATGGCCAGAATCATATTGAGCAGCCCGAGCCACGTCCGGCGTACCTTGGTGAAATTTTCACGCACCATTTGATCGTATGTTTCCAGAAATGTGGGGGGGTGTATATATGGGAAGAGAAGCCCCGTATCGGAAAAGAACTTCCAAATAAGCTTTAGGGTTTCCGCCTGCGGAGGTAGCGTAAACAAGCTGTCCTTGCTCCGGTTGAACTGATGCTTCCCACGCTGTGCTTCAGGGCTGGGTGGGCGGGAAGCGTTTATAAACCCGCCATCGTAGGCAACCATCTCTGGGGTAAGCGGCGCAAATCTCCCATGAATCGCCCCTGAATAAACGATTGCCCTTGACAGATGGCGCAGAAATGCAACGTTTGAGGATGGTCCTGATTTTGTCAAAATTGGGGCGTGTCAGACACTATGGAATTATACGCACCAAAAAACCCCGAATCTTCCTCGTTGGCGAGGGTAATCGCTCCCATGGCATCCACAGAGTCCTCCGTACCGACAAGGTCGGGTATAGAACCCGTCTGTTGGACATTTTCATTGGGCTTATTCTTCGGGTCCCATCCCTGGTCAACCCGTGATGATAACCCGCTTAGGTCATTCTTAACGGTGGAAAGCGACTCCTCCAGACGTTTAACCCGACTCTCAAGGTCATTTAGATAACTGACCCATCGTTAGCTTCTATTAAATTATCGTAAGCGGGACAGCGACCTACTCCTTTTGAACAATGACGTTCGAAGCCGACGTTGGCGGCGTGTACACACACTCGAATCCTAAGTCATTGCATGAAGAGCATTTTGGGCGAACACTATCACACTAAGACAGGGAGCGTTAAAACAGATCATCAGCAATGCGCCGGACCAGTATATCTCTTGATGTTGTGACGAACCCGCGTTTTCCGAGTCCGGCAAGAATCACAGGCCAGAGCCACCCGACGACGCTTGACTGCTGGCGCTGGCTGTGGGGAAGAACTCGCGTTATTTTGCGTCTCCATATTAGTTCAAGCAAAACAGTACTAAATTATGGGCTATCATCTCTATGCCGCCGTGTCAGGCCACCCCATTGTGCGAACCGGCTTTTTTGTCAGGGAGTTTCAGGAAGATGACTGGGTGATGATTGGACCGGATGGCCTCGGTTACGCCGGGGAGCCATCGGAATCGATTTGATGCCTTACCAAACAGGCACCTATTTCCTTTCTGCACAATAGAGGTATTTAGGATGTCAGCTTGGAAAAACATCGAAATATACTGCTATAAGACCTGCTATGACCATTTGGGTTGCCGATGGGTCTTTTAGCGTAGCGGTAATTTTGGCCCTTATTTTGGTCCACATAGGAAAATATAGAGTGGAATAGAGGTTTTGACCAAGGCATTCAAGCGTAAATGAGTCCTATATTTATTTTAAGAGGGAGACGGCGTCCCTACTATAACTTTCACCTACCCAGCTTTAAAGTCATATATTTTACGGCGGGACTGGGCTACCTTCTGGCTGAGCTAGGAGGATTAGAGTAATACGACTTACTCTAGGGTGTTATTTCACACTGCGAGTCGTATTTGATATGTTGATAAGCGGTCTACGGTAAAACTTGCGATCGAAATCATACCTTATCCTAATGCTCGTTAGGTTCGATTCTTACAGTTGGGCACATCACTCGCTCACTTTATTGATATTTCCTATTAGACACTATTGGTAAACCTAGAGAGCCACCATCTACTGGCACAGCGGAAAAGTAAATGGCTTTATAAGCACTTCCCGGGTAAGTATAGCGGGATTATCTGCATGATTGATACATTCCGTTCCCTATCATGGTTAAAGAAAGAAAAGCATAGCTGTAAATGGCCCCCAAATCCAAGTTATTCAGCCACAATGCTTTCTACATCCATATCTTCTGAACGATAGAACCCAAGCGCCTCAATCATAGGTTTGTCGTCGAACCGATACAAATAGACCGTCTCGGCAGTGTCCGCGAAATGTTGATACTTGTACCACGACGGAACGCAAAACGTGTCACCCTTTGTCCAAACTAGTTTCTGATCACCGATTACAGAGTACCCGCTTCCTGTGATGACGTGGTAAACGGCGGAAGTGGTCTCGCGCCGAGAGGGTGAGCTGCTACCGGAGTTCAATCTCTCGGCACAGCCACCAAGAACTCGACTCACTAGAGAGAGAGAGAGAGAGAGAAATTTTAAGCATATTTAGGTCAAACAAAGAATGATGTATAGGTAGGTAGGTAAAAGGCTTACCTTCTCGATCCCCAGTGCGTAAATATCTTTGATAGGCCCAGTCACCAGACACCTTATCAAGCCGGGCCTTCATGTCTTTCCACGGAAAGACGATGGGGGAAGTACTGCTATCCACATCCTCTGCTGGGTATCGCGGATCGTTAAAATGCTGGACAAAGTGTACCGGGAAATGGCAAAAGTTTGGTAGGTCTAGCCCGTCCAGCCAGATCATGGGGCCAGAGCCGTCTTTTCCGTGGTCATGGTAGTTCCATGTGGGGGTCAGAATCACATCGCCTTGCTGCATTTTGATGCGCTTGCCATGCACAGCTGTAAAGCCCCCGTTTCCTTCAATAATGAAACGCATGGCGAAGGCTGTGTGTCGGTGGGCTGGGGCGGTTTCATTTGGCATGACTAGCTGGAGCCCGGCGTACAGGGTGTCTGTTGTATAGGGAGCATCTGCAAAAATTAGCGCTCGTTCCCGCCCTCCTCCGTCTCCTGGAGTGACAAGAAAGTATGTGGGAATTTAATAAACAAACCTCGAGCTGGGTTGATCAGCATGAGCACTCTCCTCTCAGCCTGCTTCTCTGTAATAAGCTTGCCTGCGCGGAGCAGGTTGGGTCGGATATCCTGATATTTCCACAGGAATGGAACAGTGGTAGGATTGGGCGCTGGAGGATTCAGTCGGGTCATCTGCATCCATAAAGGAAGTGTTTTACTTCCTTCGAGATCTTGGAGCAGCTTCTCCGCCGTGTCCACCTCCACGGACTGTTCCACTGTAGACGACATTTAAGCGACGGTTATGGTAGGGGTTGAAGGTATAATATGGAGAGAATTCACTTATTGCCCCTTTTATGATAGTTCGTTACATCATTTCTATATATGCACTCACTCAATTCCATGATTAATATAGGGGAGAGAGGGGCCGGGGATACGTCGGATACAGTCGGATGCAGCTCCCCGGCGGAGCTCTACTCCCGAAAAACTGCCGGTCTATATTAAGCATAATAAGTTTTGCTGCGGTCTGTAAGGCATGTTTTGCCTGAATAACAAATACAGATTCACCGACTTACTCGTCTTAAATCATGGAAAGCACAAGGGAGCAACTGTCCGCCCTACAGGTTCGCATCAATATTCACACGCACACAATAGACGACCCCCGCTGATGAGAAAAAAAAAAAAAAAAATCTAGGGCACAACGTATCCAAGCAACTGTCTTAAATTCCTGAAGGAGCTTCAAAAGAATGAAGTGCCGTCTGCCTGCAAGACATGTTTGAATGTCATCGTGGTTGGAGCAGGGCTTGGTGGCTTGTCTACCGCCGTGGCGCTCGCAACTTATGGGCATAAGGTTACTGTCTTCGAGCAAGCACCACAGCTTGGAGAGGTACCGAAAAAAGACCCAAAATACGCAAGAAAAGCTTCCTCACTAACTATGGTGATTAGGTCGGTGCGGGTATCCAGATACCACCCAACTCAGCACGTCTCTTAATCAAAATGGGACTTGGACCCTATCTAGAAAAATACGTCACCGAGCCAGAGGGGATCTCCTTTCGTCGTTGGGAAAATGGAAAGGTTATTGGGCTCACGAAGTTAATTCCTAATTTCCGGGAGACATTTGATGCCCCGTACTGGGTCATCCATCGAGCCGACTTCCATTCTGCTTTACATCAACGCGCTATTAGTTTGGGGATCAAGGTACATCTCGGGGCCCGAGTCATTGGCTATGATCCAAGCATGCCCAATATAACTCTAGCCACGGGAGAATCTTTCGCGGCAGATCTTGTTGTTGCAGCTGATGGTCCGTTGTTTTGACCCATATCCTCATTATCGGATACTAATCCACCCTAAAGGTATCAAGTCGGTTGCGAGGCACTTGTTGCACAGTGATACTGAAAAGCCACCTGAGAACCTAAGCTTTGCGGCGTACCGGGCTACAGTTGATGTGAACCTCATGAAAAATGATCCCGATACTGCTTGGCTCCTGGAGAAGCCGGCCTTGAACCTTTGGTGAGTAGAACACAGGGCATGGCTCCTTTTGCATCGCACTAACCGGTTCAACTTGTAGGATTGGCGATAAACGCCATGTAATGACGTACACCATTGGTGCTGGCAAGTCTTTCAACATGGTACTTTCCCACTGGGATGAAAGGGACCCAGCTACCTGGGACCAGAGCACGGCACTAAGTGACATGAGGCGCGAATTCCAAGGATGGGATGCAAGGTATGGGAGTCTTTGGGTCTTTGAACAAATATAACCTGTCGTAATACTGATTATCCATGACATAGACTCACCAAGATAATTGGACTCATCGAGAAAACGATTAAGTGGCCCTTGGTGAGCGCCGCCCATCTGTCTCGCTGGACCTCGGGAAAGATCATAATACTCGGGGATGCAGCACATGCGATGCTCCCATATATGTCTCAAGGTAAGTTTCTCTCGGCTGTATGCGCGATGTGGAAATATGACACTAAAACGTGCAACAGGTGCTGCAATGGCCGTGGAAGATGGTGTAGCTTTGGCTAGGTCCCTATCGAAAATATCATCCCGGGCTGAAATCTCGAAGGCGCTTTCGATCTTCGAGAGAGTTCGTATGGAAAGGACTAAGATGATGCAAGATGCTAGCCTGTTAAACGGGCAGCTATGGCATTTCCCGGATGGGCCTCTGCAGCAAGCGCGAGACGCCTCAATGCTGCCAGAAACTCAAGGAATTCCTTTTGTTCACAGTGCGAACCAATGGAGCGATCCCGCAACACAAATCTGGTGTTACGGATACGATGCCGAAGAGGAGATTGATAAGGCATTCGAGCAGACAAATTCGATGCATGCCAGAGGATCATTATAGAGTAATATAGTAATTGACAAATTTTATAGAATCCAACAGTGTTTTAGAAGACCCTCATAGGCGAACGGCCAACGTACGTCCGAGTCATTCAGGCCCATATCGCTCTAGAGACGGGGTTTCTCCACCCTTCGCCCAATCTCGTCAAAATGGATCTGTTTTCCTGTCACCAGGGCCTCCTGTAGATACGCACCAATCTCGACAGCCTTGATTGCATTAGTTAACTTGAGAGGAAGTGGAGTGTTATCCAGGCAGGAGGCAGTGAACTCATTCGCCTCTTTCACAAACGCGGCTCCGAAGCGCCCAATAAAGTTGTCGGGGGCTTCACGCGTAATGCCGGCCGAGTGGTAGTGATTAACCAAGTTACGTTGGGGATTCGTATTGACAGACAGTTTTCCTTCTGTGCCGATAACTTCGGTTGTGTCTTCCTGACCATGAGCCATCATTCGAGAGCAGTAGTAGTAAGCGATTTTCCCATTGTGGAATTCAACAACCCCTACTGCGTTATCATAGTCATTAAACTGCTGCAGTTCTGGCTGGACAGCTCTAATACCGTGAGCGGAAATGCTCTTAGGGATAGAGTCATCTCCAAAGAACCAAAGGGTGAGGTCGATATCATGCACAGACATGTCAACAAAGACACCGCCAGACCATGCAGAGTACGCGATGTAGAAGCCCGAGGGATCGTGTTTGTCACAGGTCTGGCTGCGAATGATGGAAGGTCGTCCAATCCGTCCTTGGCTGATTTTTTCGTTCACCTCACGGTAGGAGTCATCAAATCTTCGGGAGAATCCACACATAACTTTTAGATGAGGTTTGGCCTGAGCTGCTCGAACGACTTTCCTGCACTGTCGGGTGTCAGTCAAAGCTGTGCAGAAAGAATAATGGCGAAAAAAGCTAGATAAATCAAATTATATAACAGCGCAGGATCATACCACTTCCACATCAACTGACAGAGGCTTTTCACAGAGAACATGAAGATCATGGTCGATCGCCTTTATTGTTTCCTCGGCATGCACCGGGGTTGCCGTTCCAATTACCACAGCCCGTAGCCCTGGGTGGTCAAGCATCTTTTCGTAGTTATCGTAGAGTGTGACGCCATATGGCTCGAGATTCTTTTTACCCCATGAGAGCTCAGCTTGATCAGGAGTAAAGACGGCAACAAGCTCAGCACGGGGAGTACTGTGCAGGAAGTTGTTCGCATGGAGCTTGCCCACCCGACCGAGACCAGCCATCCCAACCTTGAGCTTTTGAACAGACATTTTCACTAGACTTGAATATACCGAGATGGAAAATATACAAAGAGTAATGGGAGGAGTAATGTAATCTAGTTCAACGTCCAATGATATTTCCGCTTGTTAAGCGCTGAAATCAAGTCGACCAGCTCAACCCCCCAGGGAGCTTTATAGCTTTTCGCTTCTTGGGCTCCATCGTCGTCCCTTGCCTAAAAGATCCAACCGGGTTCCTTGTTCCGATGGATGGAAAACGTAGCAATGGGCGTCGGTTATCCGACATGATCGTCAGGTGCTGGTGTAGACGGAGAGAATTGCCTCCTGCGACTCAGGATAGAAAATCGATCCTCTCGTACAGCTCGCTAGTCCTTTTGAGGGAAAGTCTTGAGCACAGGCTGTGAATTGACTCTCCAGAATCCAAACAATCGTTCCCCAGACCGCTAAGCTCTCGGGACTCGGTCGCATAGTCGCATTCCAACAAGGAGATCTTTCCAAATCCTCAAAAAGGTTTCCTTCTGTCGGGCGCGTTTTCCGAAATCTTGCCCTCTTCAGTGCGGTAGCTGACCATCACGACCCGCAAAATGGCAGATTTTCAGACCGCTCACTTCATCCCTGCGAAACGGGCGGCCAAGATCCTAGCGTATCTTGTGTTGCGTATTCTCATAGTGGCTCATGAGCAGCAGGCCGGCACGAATCATTGGTGTTTCTATCTTGCAGTGACTCCGACCAACTATATCCAGCTGGACTGCGAACCAAGGCATAATTTCCCTAGTACAGTTTTCCAAGGGGGTTCAAACGCCTTTCTGATCGTTTCGGAGTTGGAATATGCTCTGCCACCCAACTCACAGGCCCGGCCCTCTCTCGACATTATCCCTGGATTGGCAGTGGCTGATCTCTACAACTACATTAGGTATCCGGAATGATCGTCACAAATACGAGTTTGAAAAAAATGGGGTTGGATGCAGATACTGGGTTACAGACCAAATAGACTATTTCCATGATCTTGAAATTTTGACCAGCCAAACTCAGGTTTCGTCAGCGAAAGCGGGAATAACCAAGCTCTGGCCGGATGGGACTCCACACCATTTAGACCAAGGGGCTTATTATTAGTGATTCGATGGGGTTGAGGATTGTTCCTCCTTTCCAAGTCCGCTCTCCTCATTGTGGTTGTCCTTCTGGGGGGTTTCTTCATCTTTAACCACTCCGAACAGGACATCCGTCGCCTCGAGGGCAACTCCTTTGGTTTCGGGGATGGCGAGGGCAAACAGACATCCCGCAATGTTGAACGTACCAAACATCTACAGGAAGTTAACAAAAAAAAAAAAATCAAGAGTGAGATCCGGTCGGCCTTACCATCCACGTCTTCCAACCAATGTTGAGAATGATGGTAGGAGTGACCTCTATACTCGCCGTTTAGTACCTTCCCGGTATGTGGATTACGAGAGGACTTACTGGATACAATGAAGTTCATGAGCCAAATAACCATGACAGAGATGGCCATACCGTAATCACGAATCCGGATGGGGAATATTCTGTGTCTGTGAGCCGGAATGCCGCCTGCTGAAGACATCGAGAAACCACATACTCTGCAATATAAATCCAGCTCAAAGGGCCCCAGGAGAAGGAGTACGCTGCGACGTAAAGGTAGATACAAGTCATCTGTATGTGTGAGTCAGTTAGTCTGAACAATTTAAGTGACCAAAGTACAGAACTTACCATCCCCTGAGCAGGGGGGGATCCGGCAGTCCCATCAGCAGGGGGATGCACTTTCAAGGTAGCTCCGAGGGTATAGAGAAGCACGCCCATAAGAAGACCTCCCATCGCTAGAAGATATGTTCGCTTGAACACTTGGACTCCAGTCACCAGAAATAAGATCGTACACACAAATTTGATGATTGTGAAGACACCGGACGCGAGTAAAGCAGCGTTCTGACTGGGATATCCAATCTGTCGGAAGACAGTAGGTCCATAGTACAAGATACCGTTGTGACCAGTCCAGATGCTCAGGAAGGCAACTCCAACTCCACAGAAAAGACGCCGTAGGTTTGCGTTATAGAGTAACTCTGTGACCTCCCGCCCCTGGGTGGCGGCACGCTCCCGCGCAAGTTGAGCCCGGATGTCTGCTATCTCATTTATGATTTCTTCGTCATCCCGGTGCCCTCCACGTAGGTAGCAGAGGGTTTCCTCGGCCTCCTCCCACCTGTCCTTCTTTGCTAACCAGCGTGGTGACTCTACAATGATGAATGACCCGACGAAGATGAAAAAGGCGATGACAATCTGAAGGGACAGAGGAAGTCGCCATTGCTTGCTTGTTGGCTCGAGGTGCACGGACGTCCCATAGGTCGTCCAGTAAGCCAGGACACCTCCGGTTACAAGGAACATCTCGAAGAAGCCCATCAAGAGCCCGCGATATTGTTTCGGGGAACACTCAGCCACGTAATTAGGGACCGTGGTAGAAACCATTCCTACTCCAAACCCGGAGATCACTCGCCCGCCATATAGCCAGGAAATGTCGGGGGGCTGCGCAGCTGTCTGAATGGTTCCTCCTACCAAAAGGAACACGGCACTTAGAGAGAGCAGATGGCGACGACCAATAAAATTACCGCAGAGAGCTGGAACTAGGGCTCCGAAGAAACAGCCCGCATTGAGAAGGGAAACAAGATTCGATGAGATCGCGGCAAATTTGGGAGTTGCTGAGCTTTCCAAGTTAAAATCTACTTGGAAACTATTTTTGTAAATTAATATTTCAATGTTGTCCATTTAACACCTTTTAGAGAAACGATGGAAATTGGAAGTGCGCTTTACCTATGAAGGGCGACTACAGCACCGGCAACCCCAGTGTCAAAGCCAAAGAGCATCGAAGCACAATTCGAGACCGCAGAGACGAGAAAAGCACCTCGGTGCTTTTTAAATTTCTCAACACTGAGGTCCATTTTGACGAGGCCAGCACGATAACCACTTACCCCCAAAGTTTAAGGTCGGCGAGAGGGGAGGATACTACTGATATTTTTCCTCCGTTGGTGATTTATTATACCAAAATACAGCCTCTCTGGTAATGCTCGCCCGATAGAGTGTTGCGGGTGATTGGTGATGCCCGGATAGCACGATCCGAAATCACAGCAGCCTTGATAAGCTGTGGGAGCGTTATTTTGGGCCAGTGTGGGTAACAAGGGGGTTTTGATACCTTGGTTTTTTGACTAAAGTGATAACGATTCAACAAATTCTTCCGGCTTATGAGACGTCTGATCCGATATCCAGCGGGGGAAAAGAAAGCATTCGGCTTGAATTAATGTCGGTGTATATAGACAACTCAGCACAGCGGAAGACGTTACGTTACGCATGACCATGTCCAATAATACTCCGAGCGTGCATCCGCTCCAATTCATGATTGTTTACAGCTTTAGAGAGAATACGAGGGAGAAGAAAAGAAATGCTATTCTGTATAGAGTTTTCGCGAGGAATGTTCCGATACTAAGTTCCCGCCCACCGAGTGCGTTGCTATGAATGAAGAGACAATGGTTCCATTACTTCCATCATAAAGGTATGTTCTATCCTATACAGTCCCCAGTTACGCCGTTGCGGGTGGGATTCTCGCTCCAATACATGGGCTTTCATCATTCACCTGCTCCCAAACATGGGCATCCAATGCCGCCTGCCGACTTTTCAGCACCGCGTCCCTCGTTCTCTTACACATTTCCTCCTCATACGAGTCGACGGCATCTTTCTGCGATTTATCCCCCTTCAGGACCGCCTTCATAGCGTCTACCAGCAACGCCGCATCCAGAATCCCATGGTTAGCCCCCTCCCCCCGATACATGGTCATCGCGTGCGCCGCATCCCCCGCTAGAGTGACCTTCCCGTGCATATTATCCCATTTCCTCTCGACATCCGGAACATAATCCCCGAGTCTAAGGGGCGTAGTAAAAGGTTCGTCGTCGGGAATATCCATGACGATACTACGCAGCGGCTCTGCGAAGCCTTCTGCTCGGGCTTTCATCATCCGGATACGCTCGCGGGAGGTTGGCGGGATGGCGCTTTTCGCCTCGTCGTCACCCTGGATAAGCCAGCTGATGATAACGAGTGCCTTGTATGAGGTTTCGCCGTTTGGTTCGGGGTTACATTCCTGGATACTGAACCAGAGGTAGCTTCCCGTGTCTGGGTGGAGGGCTTGGAAGAGCAGAGGATCGATGGCACGGACAGCCTTCGCTTGCTCTGGGGTGAAATGTCGGACTACGCCGACCAGGTTGATGGGTAGTTTGTTGAGGGTTGGTTGATCGCAGAGCTGGTGGCGAACTGAGAGGGGGCCATGGTTAGATTTCAATGTGGCCAGGGATTGGGGGATAGCATACTAGCACTGTTATTTCCATCTGCCCCGACTAGAAGTGTCCCAGCCGCAGTAGTCTTGTCATTGAACATGACTTGAATCTTCCCACCAGGTAGACTTTGGAATGACTCCGCAGATTTTCCATACTGAATGTCAATTCCGGATGCAAGGATATCGCGTAATTTCTGTCGATGCAATCTCAGCCGTCGTTTTGATGGAGGAATACGATATTTCGGTTTGGACGTTGCTGCGTTGAGGAATAGAAAATTGCCTTCATCTTCGCCCAAGGAACTATCCACAACTGCCTTTTGTTTATCTCTTTGTCAGGGCGGCTGTTTCCCGCTACTCATTTAGATATAGAACTCCTACCGTCTCCAACTGCGCTGCACGCTCCGTGCCAATTGTTCGCTCCAGCGCGTCCAAGCACCAGTGAAGCGTTAATGCCCATCCCTGTGATCGACTTGAGGGAGTTCCATCTCGTTCAAACAGGGTATATGGTATTCCTGCCTCACGAAGTCCCTGTGCCAAGACCAACCCTACTACTCCCGCACCACAGATCAGAACATGGGGATCAGCTGTGGATCCCCTCTGAGGCGGGGCTGGAGAAGAGAGTTTGCTGAAAAGAATGCCCATTCTTTTGTATATTTCGCGAGTGTGTGCGGCTCAAGATAGTAATTGGGTTGATATTAATCTGATAGATTAACAATGATGTCTATTGGGAGTGAGGATCTTTTTCAGTTGTATCAAGACTGAACTCTATACAGCTGATCGATACCATCCGGATGCACCGGTCCGTCGATCCGTCCCTTACCTCCCACCAATCCGCTGGAGGCACGAACACTACGCAAGGGCATCTAAGGTGTTAGTATTAAAGATCTCGATTGCCCCAGTTTCACAGCTGGGAGCTCGGAAGCTGGATCCGAGCATGTTCAACTCTCAATTGGAGAGCTCGGATATCCCGATCGAATCTCCTCAGGACTTGAATCACGAACAAACTAAATCTCTTTCAATTACTTTCCAAATTCACCCCTAACGTAACAGAAGCAATTCAAAATGCCTCTTTCGAGGGAAATTCAAGATTTTGTCGCTCAGTACGGGAATAAATGGAATCTCGAGGTGAACTCTGCGTGCGAAGAGTTCTTTGAGCCCCTACAGGCAGCCCGTTCCCCGCATTCCGATCTCAAGTTGGAGAAGTCCATTCAGTACGGATCTCACCCACGGCAAAGATTAGATGTAAGCAGTCAATCAATCTTCAAGCTCGATAAATAAACTGGACGAGTGCTTAGTTTCTGAAATTACTACAGCTTTACTGGAAAGGGGCCACAGACGGAAGCAGCGAAACCAGCACAAATCGCCCTGCAATCGTCTTTTTCCACGGCGGGGGTTTCCGCGCAGGAGACAATGACATTTCACCTCATATCCACAGCAATATTGGTACCAATGCCTTCACTAGGGATATATTTACGTAAAGTTCGAGGTTAGTTTACAACTAACCAAGCCATCCAGCAAAATATTTCGCCTCAAACAGTGCCATCTGCATCCTGGCCACCTACCGCCTCCTCCCTGACTGCCAGTATCCGTCCGGGATCCAAGATATCACCGCTACACTTACCTGGGTCAAGACCCATATCAGCTCGTACGGAGGCTCACCCTCGAACGTCTTCGTTCTAGGCCAGAGCGCAGGCGGCGCACACGTAGCTATGGCCCTTTTCTCGGGTTCATTGCAAAAACACAATGTTGTCCCGCGGGGGATTATGCTCCAGAGCGCGCCGCTCTGGTACGATCTAGAGCAGGAGCGGCGACGGGAAAACATGGAGGCTTATTATGAGACTAAGGACAGGGACCAAATTCTGACGTGCTCACCGCTGGGGTTATTTAAGGAATTTTGCCGGGGAGGGGATAACAGCAGCAACTTTCCGGATATCTTTATGACGGTAGGGGAGTTTGATGCAGAGGAGATTGTGAAGGGGAACTTGATGTTTCTCGAAGCATCTTTGGGAGCGATGGGGAGATTGCCACCGTTTGAGGTGCTTAAGGGACATAATCACATTAGTTATGCGTTGTCGATGGGGCTGGAGGGGGATGAGGTTGGGCCGCGGATATTGGCATGGGTGGAGTCTTTGCAAGGGTAGCTTTGCTTAACTATTTCTAGATCGAGTTATCTATACTGCGAGGTTATTACTATGGTTGGTTGTCTCATACCTCCCGCTTGTCATTGGTAGATCCTTAGTTTTGGGTAGGTAGTTGACATGGAAAAAAGACGCCTCTTGGTTGGACTTTCATTCTAGTGCGCATTGTATACTATAAAAGGCATCAGTAGCTATTCCAGCATTGTGATTCATGAAGGAAAGTATAACCCGATCAGCTCATGAGCGGGGTAGATGGCGAGTTGACCACCAGATACAATGATATCAAGCCACAACCCCAATCGTTCGTGATGGGTTCTATCAGTGCTCCATCACGCAATCCCGAACTTGGGAAGCCTCTTATAAAAGAACCCAGCTCATCATCGATCTTAATTTTTTTTTTTTTTTTCACACTTTCTTCTCCTCTTCTAACTTTACCCGTAGACACTCATCGGCATGTCCGTCGCACAGGAATTCGAAGCTGCCAATGCTGAGTACGCAGCCGCTTTCACAAAGGGAGGCCTGGCACTACCTCCCAAGCGGTAAGTAACATATCTCGCTCATCGCCCACTGTCAAATATTTCCTCGACGAGTGTCTAACACTCATTTCTAGCAAGGTCGCCATCGTAGCGTGCATGGACGCCCGCCTTGGTATCATTCCCCTTCACGACTCCAAGAAATCAAGTATTCCTAACCATCCCATCTAGACCCAGCTCGAGCTCTTGGCCTAGAAGAAGGTGACGCGCACGTTATCCGGAATGCCGGAGGACGAGTGACGGATGCGCTACGAAGTGTTATCATCTCGCAGCAACTACTCGGGACACGGGAGATTGTCATTTTGCATCACGTACGTTTCTTCAATTCAATCATTCATTCATGAATCAGTCGACCTCGAAAATGTCGGGTTGTGTGATTTGCTGACAGGATGGACTTGAATCAATAGACGGACTGTGGGATGCTCACCTTCACAGATGAGGTTATCAGGAGCAAGATTCGGGATGGCCTTGGCCAGAATACGGATCATATTGCGTTCTTGCCCTTTGGAGATCTAAGACAGAGTGTGCTGGATGATGTCCGGGCGTTGAAGGAGAGTCCGCTGGTGTTGGATGTGCCGATTACGGGGTATGTGTACGAGGTAGAGACGGGGAAGATTTTGAAGGTGGAGGAAGGACCGAGTGAGGCCTAATAGAATGTAGATTGAGATTTTTGCATCATATATTTTTGTAGAGAAATCCCGGATCTCATGAGGAGTAGAATTGGAGATGCCGGAGTTTTCTACTTGGTGAATTGAAACCTAGGTAGTTTTGGGAGTGTCCCTACTCGCGACAATGGTTACATGAATTAAGCCAAATTAATCTCATGACTCTTATGTCTATGTGTATTAAGATATTATTTATGGTTTTTTTTATTACATTTTGTTATAATTAAAAAAATTTTGCTAATAAATATATCAGAGTATATACTACTACAATTAAAATACTTTCATGGCTGTTTCTGCAAACAAAACCTGTCCAGTTAAAAAACAGAACAAACTAAATAAATAAAATTCTCAGATAATAAAATAACTCATATCAAGCAACACAAGTTTCGCACAAAGAAAGTTCAATCATTGTCGCCCACCTCTCTTCTTCCTCCACCCTTCTTTCCTTCACCACCAACAATCCCCCAAGATGAGCTTCGAAAGATTGCCATCTGAGCTGATCACCGGGATTCTAGAGCTATGCTTCCAGGATATACAAGAATACAATGATCAATATACCTATTTTAACCTACGTTTGGTCTGCAGTACGTTTCTCGCTATTCCAGAAGAGTGAACAACTGAGACTAACACTTGTTATTAGACGAGTTTAATCATCTGATTCTGTCCATTGCATACAAACATATCAGGGAATCTCGGTCTATAGAAATCGAAACCAGCAAGCACATACTCTCTCGGGTTTTATTTGAGGAGACCCAACGCAAGTGTGGGTCGGAATGCATAGCTTTAATATCGAAGATGCATGAGGCCGTTAGGTTGATCCAGAGTTTAATTCGCGCCAACAACATCACTAGTGAGAATCCAAGGGGAGAAGAAGATCATGCCAAACCCGGGGATAGGTACCTATACGCACTCTGTGTTTCTGCCGTCCGCTTTGCAAGGAACGATGTGGTACTCAACAACGAAGATGACAAAGAGGCGAGTTTCTCTGGAAGAAACTTTTCGCGCTGGCTTTGCGATATTTCGACTAGCAGGTTGCACGACATTGCTCTAGTTGCAGCTGCATACGAGGGCTGTGAGTCGCTGATGTCACTACTGTTGGCTGAAGGCTCAGGTATAAAAAACGTGACCCCCTTTGCAGATCCGCTAGTGACAGCAGTCCGTGAAGGCCGTTATAAGGCGGTTAAATTTCTCTTGGGGAAAGGGGCGAATCCTACACTGAAAAATCGCCGGAACCGTGTAGCTTTGCACTACGCGGCACGAGTGGACGTCACTATGCTGAAACTCTTACTGGAAAATCCCGTAGTTAATCCAGATGCCATCGATGATCGAGGGTATACACCGCTGATGGTAGCCGCCGGAGAGGGCAACCTAACTGCAGTTGATGCCCTAGTTCAATGGCCTGGCGTGAATATTAACCGCTCTGCCGGTTACGGGAGGACGTCCTTGGTATTGGCAATCGAACGCCACGATGAGAGAGTTGTGAAGCGCCTCCTTGATGCAGGAGCTGATATGTCGACTAAGAGGAAATCTGAAGATTATGATGCGGCCTTCCCCTGTGCTGCACAATCGGGGAATATACCGATCGTTCAGCTTCTTATCAACGACGGCGCTCTGTCTCCAGGAATTTTTGCTGATGGACCAAGAGCGTTGTACTCAGCTGTTACGCGCTCTAAAGAGATAACCCAACTACTTCTCGACCACGGAGCCCGACCATCTGAGTATTCACCCAGACAAAATCAGATGCGTTACACCAAGCCGTAAATGGTGGTGAGGAGGAGGTGGTGGAGATGATTCTGGATGCGGGTGGAGATCCTTCAGCTCGAGATTGTAACAGGTGCTTACCATTACATTTGGCAGTCGGCAAGCCAAACATGGCGGTAGCTCAGCTACTTCTTAACGCTCTGAACACGGTAAATGAAAGGGACTGCGAGGGATATACAGCGCTGCGCCATGCACTAGACCACCCAGGAACAGAAACAAAGGAGGCAGCTGAAATGGCAAGACTGCTACTGAACTACGGTGCGGGCGTTTCCACGACGGACGACCGGTTAGAAACGCCACTGCACATGGTAGCATTGCGTGGGCAAGCCAAGTTTGTACAACTCCTGCTTGAAGCAGGAGCCAAGGTAGAAGCAAATGATTCTCGTGGAAGGACGGCACTTCACGCTGCAGTGGCAAACTTTCAAGCTGGGACGAGCGAAAGAACGATTCAACTATTACTCGGGGCTAGGGCCAACATAAACGAACGGAATTCTTTTGGACTATCAGCGCTCTACCTTGCAGTGAAAAACTATATAGGGGCCTTTGGACGGAGGAGTGAAGGAGCCATTCGACTACTACTGGATGCCGGAGCGGATTCATCAATACTGGAATCGGTACACAATCCTTACCCCAGCAACCCTCTTAACAATTGATGCGGCACGGCTTCAGGAAGTGATCGTTCGGAGCAAATTGAATCCAGAGGGTGTGTTAAACAAAAGCAGAAATGGCCCCAAGGGGAAATTCCGTGGGAAATATTCATCATATTACATTAGTGGGTTATCTGCTTACTCTGGAAGCGTCGGATCGAGCATCCGGACTCTATCCGGTATCATAATCCCATATTTCCATAAAACAGCCCAGACCTTTCGCGGAGTATAACTCCCCATATGACAAATAAATCAATATATCACACCCCCTAAGTCTCGCAGAAGATCGAATTGTCAAAAAAGGATAGTAAAGAAACAATGCCATCCGTCGTGGAACTCAGCCAACCCCTTGTGGACCAAAAGCTCCACGCCCTCTCTACAAGCGCCACCAACAAGCCCACCCTCGAACAAGAAATCCGCACCAAAGAACTGATTCCCCTTTGGAACACCGGCGCCCCCATCTCCGCCCCGATCCCACGCAGCAAGCAAGTCCCTACAGTATGGCACTACGCCGACACCAAATCCCTCCTGCTCCAGGCCGCGAAACTCGTCGACCCCCGCGACGCCGAGCGCCGCGCCGTCCTCATGATCAACCCCGGCCGAAACGAATCCCCTTTCACCCTCGACACATTACTAGCAGCCCACCAGCTCATTTTACCGGGTGAAAAGGCCGTGTGTCACCGCCACACGCCCTTTGCGGTACGGTTTCTCATCGAAGGGGAACAGGGCTATACGGCGATATCGGGGAAAAAGATGTATATGGAGCCTGGGGACTTGATTATCACCCCGGTGTGGAACTGGCATGACCACGGGAATGAAGGGGAGAAAAATGTGATCTGGTTGGATGGATTGAATATTCCTCTTTTCAAGCCGTTTCCGGTAGATTTCATGGAGCATTACGTTGAGGAGTTTGGGGCGGAGACGCACCCAAGCGGAGACTGTTTGGATGAAGAGGTGAAGCATATGAAGTTTCCGTGGGTGACGATGCAAGAGAGGTTGGATGGGGAGGAAGGGGAGACGATTGTTTGTGAGTACTTGTTGGAGAATGTGGGTATTGAAGGGAAGAAGTCGGTGTCGACGACGATTGGAGCATATGCGGAGAGAGTCAATGCAGGCTGTCGATCCGTGAGGCGGAAGGAAACCACCAACCATGTTTTTCAGGTTCATAGGGGCTTCGGGTGGACGGAAGCTGTGGGGAGTGATGGGGTGAAGAGACGCTTGGAATGGGGGCCTGGGGACTCGTTTGCGATTCCGAGCTGGTATGAGTTCACGAATTTCGCCACGGAGGGAGAAACAGTGTATTTGTTTTTCTTCTCGGATAAGCCCATGTTGAAGAATCTAGGGTTCTGGAGGGAGGGATGATGGAGGTCTTGCTTAAACGTTAAATGATTTGTACAGCTGTCGAAATTTATATAAGTATTCCGTTATTATAAAACATTAGGCTTTCACCCTCGTAGGCATCTTCAACACGAAAGAGCAAGGTCGTGGTGTCGTATTTATAGAGGGCCTGGGAGAGTCCTGAAGCCCCTCGGTGACCCGGCGTTTTTTGCCAGGTCTAGAGTCGATCCGGTCACCATACTTGCTCTCCATGCCCTCAGGTAACATGGAGGACGTATGAGGAAATTCCCTCTTACTGGGTATGCTATTCGTCTGCTGGCTCTGGGCTCGAACCCTATCGGAATGCCTATGCCCGTGATCAAACGAGCAGGTCCCGCGGTTCCCACGCTCGAGAACTTCGAGAGTGAACTCCAAGTACTCCTCTGCGATAGCCTTGCACTGTCTCGCAGCCGGCCACACAGCCTCAAGCCCAATGAGGGCCTTTATCCCGTTCTGGCAGTCATCCACTGCCTCTCGCAGAGTCCTTTCATCCTCCGTCAACCGGATACAGTGCATCAGCAAAATAGTACTGATAAACACCGTTTCGCCATGGAGGATTAGGTAGTGGGATACCGGACCTCTCCGAATATACTCGTCAGCCATCTGGATACAAGCTGTTGAAGCATCGAAACACTTTCTCATCGCCCGATCGGTCCCGAGCGGCGACTCGCGGTGCGGGTTGCTCATCAGCGGGCGGAAAAGGAGGATGACGGTCGAGTAATATGACGAAAGCAATATGCAGCGCTCTATCAACATTGTACCATCCCTTGGATCTTTCAGATCTGACGGGAAGACCTCCGCTTCCCAGTCCTCTAGACTGCTTGTGAAGCGCCCTACGATCGATCGTAGCTCCGGGTAATTGGCGGGATTTCGCCAGCGGGCTGCGTTCGCTACTGAGTTGCTAATGCGAAGAACTTGTCCGATTATTTGGCACAGGCGGACCATAGCAATAAATGAGCTACAGGTTTCTGATGAGGCCGGGATCTCTACGTCGCAGTCAGCGTCTTCGATGGCGAGGGGTCTTCCGAGATTCATAGATAAGAGGCGGTCCATCACGTATAGGCACCACCAGACTCGGCGCCTGACGGTTTGTTGATCAGGGAGAAGCTGGAATCCGCGCGGGGATCTCTGCATTGTGGTTAGTGAATGTATGATAATCTAAATAGAATAACTAGGGTGTCGATTCTCACATGTAACCCCATATCTTGCCCAAGGCGGACTGCATGGCTGATCATTTTCCACGCTTCCCTCGGCATCCCGGCTTGGGTAAGATGCATGCTGAGAAGGGCGCGAGCCATGATTGTGTGAAGAACCCCGTGTCTACTCGCTGTCTGTAAATATCCCGCCTCTGCCGTTGGTGAAGCAAGGGGAGTTGCAGGGGTCGAGCGAATTGAAGAGACGGCTAAAGTAAAAAAGTGAGCACCAAGATCGATTCCCTGATATTTCCAGCAATCTGAAAGGCTGTAAACGGGGTCGTCTGCTGGTAATTGTGGCGATGCAACCGCCAATATCGCATAAAGGAGACTCAGGGCCTGCGGATTTGGGTCTCCTGTCGCCATGAGTGTTTCATAGTACCTCCGGAACTCGGATTTGGATATGATGGGGAGCAGTGAATAGAAGTTGGAGAAGAACTTTTCGACCAAAGCTGCTGTCAGGCCTGCGGGGGGAAGCTCGCCAGCGAGCCACCCGATAGGCGATGGAGCGTTTAGAGGAGAGGATGTTGAGCTGGTGTCTAAGACGGACTCTTGTGGTTCAAATCCTTTGCTTACGAGGCCGGTCTGGATCCGCCTTCGTAAGCCTTCGCAGTTATCCACAATACAAACAGTAGCTCCTAAACCGACATATCTTTTGCTATATTAGATCCCTGATTCAGCCCTAGATCTCTACAACGTACCTTGTCTCTCCCCATTTATCGATTTCCAGTTGTCCGAAACAGTCGGCATAGGTCTGGATATTTACTGGCTGAGGAACGGTTGGCCAGAATGAGTGATCAATTGCGCTTGAGAGGAGCAAGTCCTGAATATCAGGTGTTGAACAAAAAAACGGCGCATTTTCCAAATGCAATGGTCCAGTCTCTTGTCCGCTGATATGACCCACCGTCACCGGGTCCAGCGATACGGCTTCAAGGTTAGCTGGTGTCCCATTGTCATGGTCCATTGGTACACCCAACGTGAACTCCTCGCCATCTACCCGCATCGAGGAAGTCTCTCCCTCTGTCGGTGGCAGATTGGGATCCTGGTGGAGTGGAAGTCGAGGTGTTTGGGCCTGCACGAGCCTTGTTATCATATCCTCAAGTGACTGTAGCCGGTTCTGAAATAACTCCGCACTTCTAGATAGAAAATAAAAACAAACCCATTAGTATAATCCCATGAATCGTTCTGATTGAAATCCCATACTCAACACCTATTGCCTGCGTCCTTGTTGTCGTAACCGTCTCGGGGTACGTACATGCCACCCCGTATCCCAAGCATGGTTTACATGGGTCGGATCCGTCGCATTTCACTTTCTTCCGGCGACAAGATTCGCATGCCCTCCACACTCGTCGACGATTTTGCGGTGGGCGATCGGCGTTGACCTGGGACACACGACGTGGCGTTGGTACTTCCTCCTCAGGATCCGGCATGGTCTAGGGAAAGGTGTGTTCCAGAGGGTACTCACAGTCCAGGAAATGGTAGAAATTGGAGAAATACCGCGGATGGGGGCCCGGAAGATAAGGGAGGGGGGAGATAGTGACAATGGTGCCCCTAAATACTTAGTCGTAACCGTTAGTGGCATTGGAGGGAAGATATCACCTGGCGATAGGATGCGGGGAAGCTCAAGCAGCAGCCAGATAAATAACGGGAGATAACACTGGCGTCGTAATTTTTGGAGTCATTCATCAAATTCGTAATAGTGTGGGTTAGTTAACTAAATTATGGAGGTTATATAATGGCCATCCTCAGGTAAATCCTGAGCATATCCCATATCTATGTTCATTACTTTACCCAAATGCTTTCTCTTCTTCTGGAAGCTCTTCCTCTTCAAGCCACTCCAAGGAGCCATCGCACCACCCATCACATATAACCTCCAGTTTGTGCAGGATCTCCGGCCGCTGCCATACATAACGCTCAATGGTACTTGACCTAGGCATCTTTTCAAAGTAGGTACCGGACCCAGTGCCTTCATCGTCCATAAAATGCGCATTCAGGGGTGCAGCCGTATATTCATTAGTGGGCTCCAAGTCTTTTTGCAGCCAATCCTCCGTCGCCCCAGTCCAGTGATACGTCTGTTGCGTGACATCTATACCTTTCTCTAACCCCCGCTTCTCCAAATCCTCGAGATAAAAATGGTTGGGACTTTGTTTGGCGGCTAGCCAGAGTTGATAGTGCGGCTTAGCCTGAACCTTGCGGTAGGCGTGCTCATAATCGCAGGATATACACGCGATCGCAATCTGGTGGGTCATGGAAGGGCACTGTTCGGCTAATTGCTGCAGAACATGTTCTCGGGGCTTCAGTGGCCACCAGATCAGGAAGGGTTTGTGGGGGGTATCCTCATTAAAATGCCCAATGTCATTAATCATGACTCGACGAGCGTTAACAGCCTCGCTTATCTTCCATTCTACCTCCCAGTCAGCAATCGTACGAGTCCGAATTCGTTCCCGCCTGCGTTCATTCGTTAATTGGTCCGCCCACCACCGTGCGAACATTGTATGATGAAAGATCCCCCTGATCACACATAATAGCTCTGCATTTCCCATATAACCTGGTCGCATTAGCCGAGCATAGCGGTCAACATTGCCCTCATATGCTGCCATCTGCAGCAACAAGTCCTTCTTCATGGTTGGGAGGTCTGCAGGAAGTGGAGTATAGAGTAACTTAGACTCCTCGAATGTGAGATTCCCCCTTTCAACTGGCACTTCAACTAGCTCCTCGCCAATACCACGGTCCTCCTCGATATCAGGGTACAGGGGGAGCGCCTCCGCAAATTTCCTACGGGGCAATGGACTGCGTGCCGCAAGCATCCAGCATACACTCGTTTCGCTATTCAAAAAGGCAGGCGCCGTCGCCTCCGGAGCGACAGAGCGGTGCAAATCGTCCATGATCGCAAATCGAACCGGAGATGACATGATCATTCGGAAAATCTCCCGGCTTCCGTCAGCACCGCTTTCCCGCGCCTCTTCTGCAATCGACACGTCTGGACGCAGGCCCAGCTCCTGGTACAACTCAACGTAACCTGCCACCGCACATGCTCTCCCCACCTGATGGCGTAGGGCAGGATACCGCCGCACCACCTCCCGGTATGTCTCTTCCCGGGCAAGCTCGGGGTGCCAGATACAGTACGGCACATGCTTGGGGTTGTCCAGTTGGTCGGGGACCTGGTTGCTCATAATTAGACGAGCATTGCGGGCGCGTGTGAGCTCTGGGTAGACCTCCGCCCAGGAACTGCATAGTGCCTGGATGGCTTGGCTTGTAGCGAAATCAGGGTGAAGGCGGATTCCGCGAATAACAGCACACCGTGCGGTAATCGATTCCAGGCTCTCTGGTACTGAAGCTCCCCTGATCGCGGCTAGGCATCGGTCAAAGTCGAAAGGCCATTCGGGGGGTGCTGTTGAAGTTGATCCGTCGCTGCCTGCTGGGCTCCGTGGCGGGTTGGATTCGTGGCCGTCGCTGGGGTCGTACAAGTCTTGGTCACTTTCGGAAGCAGCTTCGCTTCGAGCCATGGTTTCGGGGTCCAGAGTATCCAGAGATGCAGTTTATTTGTGTAATTAATTTTGGTGACGTTCTAGTGCTCAGCAGAAGGAAAGGAGCAAGGGGAAGGGCCTATGGAAGGCTGATTGATGGGCTTTTATTTATCCATTCCTGCCTCGTGCTGGGCTGGACCTGGGGGCTTTTAAACCATGGTTTTGTACCTACTTTAAACATCATAGCAACTATACCAATCTCTAAATTTATCAACATATATATGAAAAACTATAATCAAATCAATTATCTGCCCGGCTAATAGCCCGAGTTGTATTTTTTTTCTTGGGCTCCTCCAGATCTGTTGTGCTTATTCGGGACTGGACCCTTTCCCACACATTGCTGGTGGTTAAATGGCCGTTGGAGGAGTCCTTATATGGCTGGGGTCGACTATAAGTTTCGTCTCCAACATTGTTGACCTATTGATAATATCTAGAATGAAAAAGAATCTCCGGATGGCTTGGGGGGCCTTCTTTCCTGCAAACGCTAAGAAACGCTCCGCCGCACTTTAGTCAATATTTTCCGGTTTAAGGCCAATACTGACGATTGGCTCTCCCGAATTCAGCTCCCTTGTCCGGCGGCATCTTCAGCGGACCGAAGAACATCGGCGACCGTCAGGAACCCTCCCTAAAAATAAAGGATGCATGATCTTGGTAAAGACGCTTAACATCTCTTGGCCCCGAGCATTGCACAGCCTGTCCAGCGGAATCTGTGCGAGAATGAAGCAAAAATAACAAGTGATATTGAGATGGCCGACCAACTGTCATCGTCCAGGACTGTCCTCTATCATACCAAACGGTTGCAAAACGCACGCAATTGGACCCGCATCCATGACCTCCAAGACCTCAATACTTGCAATTGACCCCTTGTCTTTGATTTTAACATTCACAACGACCTCAACCAGTACCCTACCGTTCGAATCTGTACCGCTCCCGATGACTTCGAACAGAACCACAACTCCCGCATCGCAAAGAGCCCCGTACGATGGGCCAACATCGATCACACCGACCTTGAGGAAGTCGAAGATGCAATCAGGGCGGCTTCTACCTATGGCTCCCAAGCCACAAGAAGATGGCACATGCGCTGTACATCCGGTTATCGCAAACGACCACTGCGCTGATATTGCCGCCAACTAGGGAATCTCGAAGGATGACATCGAGGAATTCAACAAGGCAACCTAGGGCTGGAAGGGCTGTGACACCCTTGAGCTTGATCAAAACATCTGTGTGAGTAAAGGAAACACGCCCATGCCAACTACTCTTGAGGGTGTTGCATGTGGACCGCAGAAGCCTGGAACAGAAAACCCAGATGGTGAATTCGATGGTTTTGATCCGGCTGAACTTAACCCTTGCCCTTTGAAGGCATGCTGTTCTAGATGGGGATTCTGTGGCACAACTGAAGACTTCTGTACGGAGTCCCCTGCGGATACCGGCGCCCCTAGTGCCTCAAAGCTAGGGAAAGCCGGCTGTATCTTCAACTGCGGTACTGATATCGTTGGCAATGATGATCCTCCTTCCGAGTTCCGACGCGTCGGATATTACGAGGCATTTGGCATGAAACGGGATTGCCCGAAAATGGACGCGTCGCTCATTCCTACCGATACTAGCCTGGCTCACGTCCATTTCGCTTTCGCTGTATTAACCTCAGACTTTAAAGTCAGGTTCGAAGACGGGGTGGAGGAGCAGTTCATGGCGAACAAGTAAAAGAGGCAAAGAAGAAGGAGCTAGTCATGACTATCAGTGTTGTCTTCGCCGTGATTCCGTTCACAGGCGAAACTGCCCTTGCCATTAGTGCTACCATGGTTGCACGAGCCGCCCTTATTATCGGCGCGGCCGGCAACATTACCCTATCCATTCGACATCCGCCCCGTTCGCTATCCTCAGTGTGATCGGAAGTGCGGCCGGTATCCGCGCCGGGGGTTCAGCACGGAAAGCATTCTCGGAGGCTCCAGGAGCCAGGCGAGCCGTGGATGCAGACAAGATGAAGCTCTTTGGGGCCGAGTTCCAACGGAAGGACACTATGGTTCAAAACATTCTGAAGGCGTGGACCCGGAAGTAAAGCAAAAGGACTGTACCTGCGTTGTACCGAAGAATAATACCTATATTTCTTGGTCTATATAAATTTCTTGTCTTATTTTCAACTAGATTGGTTTAGAAGGTTTTTTTTTTTTATATTCCCGTCATCTATAGAATTCATTTAAGAGGCCCTCATGGCCTTTTTAATGTAAATCTATCCGAAGGTTAAAATTCAATACCAAAAAAGGTTTCAAATTTTTAGTGTTAGACCAACACCATAATTAGCCCAGTCTAATTCTATCGCCTGGTTTATGGAGAAACATTGGGGGTAAAAGAATCGGAGGGGTATTGAGACAGAGCGGATATACCCTTCCTGGGATATGTTAGGGGCATTGTCTTAGTGATTGTTTAATCCATGTACAACAAACAGGCAAAGCAACCTGAAAGCTTACAACAAATTCACCCCCTGGGAGCAGACGTGCATGCAATTTCCCAGATGCAGCCAGCCTAGATTTGTTATTCCCATCCTCGGGTTCAGGTTGGATGCCACATTGAAATGTCATTGATTGGGTGGGTTTCTGTCTTGGCTCGAGACTGACATGTGAATATCAAGGTCAAGGATCCGTAGATAATGAAACGAATTTAAGTAAGAAACATGGTAGCTTTTTTCCCACTTGTGCCATGATTGCCAAACACTTGAGCTTAGTTGCTGATGAGATGGAATGCCTGCATATGATCAACTTAATAGTAAGCCGTTTGTTTTCTTTAGGCATTAAAACCAAAACTAACTTCTTCCGTCTGAAATCCATTAATGGTAAAGCTCTCTACCTATTTTCAGCAATTCTTGCCCATGGGTCGACGTGAAGTAGCTTTGATTGCATAAGTCAGTATTCTCCCTTTCTTCTTGTGATATTCTAGGGTCCCAATGGGAGATCCGATCTCCGAAAACCGTCGTGCTGCACCTACCTGCAGGCTTTCTGAGTCACTTGTGGCCTTCCGATCGGCGCCACAAGACAGATATATTCGCGCACACCGTTTTGACTGGAGCGGTGAAGTTGAAACCAATGGTATCCTATCGAGATCCGAATCTACGATAATAGAACACTAGGCGTATGCAATGCTCTGCTGTCCACCACCAACCTGACAACCTATCATCGGAGCGTACTCTATCTGCATGATGCAGGGCATAGAGCAGCACGAATCTCCTAGTTGCGATAGGACGCAATTAGCAAGAAGCTTGGACCCGGTATCCCCATTCACCACGATTTCCTGGTTTTAGGAAGCGAGATCTGGGAGAATCTAGAAACGCAAATCACCCTCAATCTGTCAGTACAACGCCTCGCCCAACTACTATACCCTATCCACGTGTAACCATCGGATATGTCAACGAATTTCCCCTAGAATCGTCTCGTGATATCTCTGTCTCGGCGCATCTGCTGCTTACACTCTTGAGTCGGCTATTCGCCGAAGTCTGACAAGGATCCAGCGTATCTCCTGTGTGATATCGACCACCCTGGGCCTCAACCGCCAAATCAACAACAACACATCGATCCTGAGCATTGGCCGTCTTCGTCTGTTAGGGAAGCTTGTCTTCTGGATATCTCTTTTTTTTTCATTTCCCATAATCTGCTTGCTTTTCGGGACGGAGGGTGACGACAAATCTTTATTTGCAATTACCCCATACATCTTGAAGCAATTACAAATCATTCCCGTCATACAATATGCCATTATTCGGCAAGCGCAAGCCAGCTTTCCCTCTGGCATCCTCCTCGTCTGAGGGTGAACACACGTCTGCAGGCAGGCATATTTTCCTGCGTGCTTATTTAAGTGACAAAGTGCGCTCGTCTATCCACTGTCGACCCTCCCAACGAGAAATATCCACCAGCATTACCCAACCAACCAGAGACCGTCAGGCATCAATAGAAGGCCCTGTGTGTACTGCTTCATCATCTCAAGATACACAATTCCTCTACGAAGACATCGACCCACCTGCCGGATTTTTCGACTCCCTTAGCCGGACATCCTTCCTTAACGGTTACTCTCAGGTCCAACAACACAAACGTCTCGATCTTGAAGTCGAGCCCACCACCATGATAAACGCCGACGGTCAAGCATCCTCTTCTTCCTCCGTGGCTACTTCCCTTCCGGGCTACAACGATGTGAGCGGTGCGGTGGTAGTGGATTGGGACGGCTATCCGCGCTTCCTGTCACCCCAAGAGGAACAGGAGAGGAAAGTGCAACTGGAGCTTGCAGTTCGTGAAAGGATGCTAGGGCTCCCTCGGCGGACAGATTTCATTTGGGAACAGTCACATCATGCCTCGTTACCGCAGTATTCACCTACAAAAGACAAGGCATCCCCACGGCCCTCACTCGGGTAAGCTCTTGATGCCACAAACGGAGAAGTGAGAAGGAAAATATAGCAGGATGGGAATCTGGTAGATGGGAAGCAGGAAGAAATCGAAAGATCTTGTCCCTCTATATATGTACTTTCTTCGACACAGACAACAAGTTGCGAGGCAACTTTTTCTAGTCATCTTCGGGCGTGTTCCGACCATGGGCATCCCAGGATACCCGTCTTGCATGCTGCTTGACATACAAAGCTTCGGTGATTTAATGAGCTACGAGTTACGATATGATACGTTTGATGATGACCAAAATTAGCCAAGAAATAAATTGTTCATAATATCCACTACAATTCTCGCATCTCGCTGGTATATACAGACCTGCCTCTAGATTTGTACCTCTATAGGTTTGATGAAGAAACACTCCCATACTCCAACAACTCTCGTTTTTTTATCTCATACAATAAGGTTATTGTAAAGATATCCTAGCGCAAGACAGTAAAATCTAGCTTCTGAAAAGCTTCAATCCACCCTCCTCGCGATCTTCATCACTATCCCCTGCTTCACTACCACCATCCTCCTCGTCTTCCTCCCTCAACAACCCACTCGCCGTCTTCCCAAGCAGGGAAGCAAAAAACTCCTCCCTCGCATGAGAAGTCCATACCCCACGGTCTTCCGGCGCCATGAAATTCTGGAGCTTCTCCTGGACATCATACTTCATTTTCCGTCCCTTAGACGCACGGGTATCGATCTCCTTCTTCACCTTATCCTTACGCATACCCGTAACCGGATGAACATCCCTCGATGGCAGGATATGCAGTGTATCAAGACCATTCGTAATCGCATCCGAGGAGGACATACGCTGCTCAACAAGATCCCGAAGAAGTGATTGGTAGAAAATCGCATCATCGTAAACCAGCGGCTCCTTTCCATCAGCGCCGGTATCATTACGAGCACGCTTAGTGGCACGATGTCCCGTCTCCGAGGCGACATGCGCATCCAGCACCGCAGTGATGGTCTGCTGGCCACCGCTGGACCCAAGAAGTTTTCCACGGGCATTGGGGAGGTTGGCGTTCGATCCGCGGACCTTCAGCGACCACTTATCAAGGACGGCGCGACGGTGAGCGACTGAGTCGGATTCGAGATCCACCATGCGCTTCCACAACGAGGTGGATGATGTCGTTGGGGATACCGCGGACGATGACGGGCGTTTGCGCTTCTTGGACGACCCGTCGGCGGCGTCTTGGGACTGTTGGGCGTCTGCGAGGGCGAGCCGGAGATCCTCGAGGGTCGACCAGAGGGTGAGGGCGGCTGTCTCGGCCGACTTGATCGCTTCGCCGTCAACGGTGGTGAGATCTTGTGCGGCAATGGAGAGTTGGTTGATTGCGGTGAGACCCTTCTGGAGCTTGATTCGGGTGTTGAGCAGGGCGTCAAAAGTTGCACGTTGCTGCTTGACGGCTTTTCCTTTGGTTGCGTCGGCCTTGGCAGCTTGCGAGATGGTGGCTGCGATGGTCTTCTGGTCGGTGGCCATCAGTTGGCGGAGTTCCGCCCGGTCATCCGTTTTGGAGCCTTTGTCGAATTTGACGCGGCGCTTGGGCGCGGATTCTTCCTCGGATTCTTCCTCGGATTCTTCTTCAGAGTCTTCTTCAGAGTCTTCATCTTCCTCCTCATCGTCATCTTCAGAGTCTTCAGAGTCATCATCCAAATCGGAGAACCCGTCCGCGTCAAAGTCTTCCAGCGATTCGTCGCCCTCAACATCCTCCGACTCGTCGGTATCCATATCGCCAAGATCCGCTTCCTTTTGTGTCTTTTTCTGGAGTTTCTTCGATTTGAGTGGCTTTTCTTCCTCGCTTTCTTCCTCCATATCGTCTTCCCCCCCACTTTCTAACTCTTCGTCTTCCTCTGACTCCTCACTGCCTTCCTCGTCCTCGTTCTCGTCACCAGAAGGTACGGCGAAAGGGTCATCATCGCTCTCGGCCTCGAGTGCGTCCCTACTAACCCGCGATCCAGCGTATTGTTTTCCCAAGCTGATCGGGTCCTCTTTGCGGAGTTTCGCCTTTCTATTGGAGAAAAAAAATTCAGCATCATTAACTCGAGCTTCAATTCAAATAATTCAAACAACGATTGTCGGGAATGGAAAGCTTACCCTACAGCCTGATAATGCTCCCTACCGGCATCAGCGTCGACCTGGACGTCTTCATCGTCGCTGTCCTGCGCACCACGATCCAAATCTTCGGGATCAAAATCTGTCAAATCAAGATCGCATTAGCAACCCAACTTTAAATAGTAAATGAGGCAAAGGAATGATAAATATAGTATCGTACCCCTCGGAGTAAGGTCATCCAATTCGGCAATCTGCTCTGCTAACGACTTTGGTGCCATTTCTATTGTCTTCCCCTGTTCCTGGTGGTGGGTGGTTTGTTTAATGCCTTTCACTCTTTTTTTTTTTCTTTCCAAATTATTTTTCTGCCGCCATTAAGTTTCGAAGAATCGGGAACGCGGTGAGGAAAACTAACCTAAATAGGAAGTACCAGCTCCAACAGGAGCCAAATTCAGCGGGCGGTGAGAATTTATCGATGGCAGTATAATTTCCACAACATTTGGGGGCCTCAGGCGTCAACAATATGATTTTGGAACTGGGAAATACTTCAACGTCGTTTCCATTCAGCCGCACATCATTGTCCCACAATGGCTATGAAAAGGAGATTCTTTTCCACGTTTCGTGTCCTGCAGCATGATAACCCCCTCGTATGGCCTTCCCCTAACACCTCCATAAAACGATAGAAGAACTCCACAACTAACCTCCGAATCATCCAGGGTCTCCCTCGCTCCGGCACTCCACCCTCATTCCCCCGTCGTCGCGGACTCCCTGAGAAGCGCAAGATCCGTGATGTAAAGAAGGTCATAGCCGTATCCTCCGCTAAGGGCGGGGTAGGGAAATCCACCATTGCAGGTGCGTCCCTCCCAATCTCCAAGATTATGCCCCGGAACTTCCCCCACACATGACCCAGAACAATGAACCAGACATAGGGGCAAAAAAAGCTAACAAGAATCAAGTCAACCTCGCCCTCTCCTTTGCCCGTCGTGGTATCCGCACCGGAATCCTGGATACAGATATCTTTGGCCCTTCAATTCCAACCCTACTCAATCTCTCCGGCGAACCTCGTCTCGACGAAAGTATATAATACCCCCCTTTCCCTCCCATCAAAACTATTCTACTTACTCCAAACCCAATACAAAAAATAGATAACTGCCTCCTCCCCCTAACAAATTACGGCCTAAAGTCCATGTCAATGGGCTACCTCCTCCCCCCTCCTCCCGCCGATTCCAACCCCAACCCCAATTCCAACAACATTCCCATGGACACAACCCCCATCTCCTGGCGCGGCCTCATGGTTACAAAAGCCATGCACCAGCTCCTCCACTCCGTCTCCTGGGGTCCCCTGGATGTCCTCTTCCTCGACCTCCCCCCGGGAACCGGCGACGTCCAACTCACCATCGGGCAAGAGGTTCTCGTTGACGGCGCCGTGATCGTCACCACGCCACAGGATATCGCGCTCCGAGATGCCGTGCGCGGGTTCGGCATGTTCCAGCGCATGGAGATCCCCGTGTTGGGTATGGTGAGGAATATGGCTTTCTTTGCGTGTCCCGCTTGTGGGCATCAGACGAAGATTTTCTCGCACGGGGATTCTTCTGGGCATGGGCACGGGTGCTCCAGTGGTGGGGAGGAGGATTGGGGAGTTGTGGCGGAGTGTCGGAGGTTGGGGGTTGAGTTTCTTGGTGATATTCCCCTTGATGCGAGGGTTTGTGAGGATGCAGATCGGGGGATGCCAACGGTTGTGGCGGAGGAGGGAGGGGAGAGGAGTGTGAGGAGGGAGGCGTTTATGGGGGTTGCGGAGAAGGTGGCGAGGAAGATTGGGGTTGAGTGGTGATTTCCACTTTTTAGTACTAGAGGTTAGCTGTACTTGTAAGTCTTGTTGTCATGTATATTATTATTTACTATATACCCAAGTCAATCATCATAGATATCTACTCAGTAGAAGGTTTCACATAATCCAAGTTAATTTTAACTGGAGATATAAATTGGGTATTATTCAAGAAAAGGCATATAAAGACATGCGTAGAAAGAAGTTAAAAGGTAAAGAATCCGCGTGTATAGGTATCAACCGCATCCAGTAAAAAGGCTTATATTCAAAAAAAATAGAAAGGAAAGGAAAGGAGGTTTCGAAAGAAAGTATAGGGGGGACCAATAAATGGGAATCCAAGTGCCGTGCCTAATGTATGTAAGATGAAAATATAGTACTTCCTATTTTGGCACACCATCTCCGTTGGTGAGATCACTCGAAATAAGTACGGGCAAACTGTCAACCGACTGGTGAGCAGAGGTACCATTTACCAGCCCCACCACACCGGTCGCATTGAGTACGGCGCGCGTGCTGGCAGCGTCAATACCATTGCTAGTAATCGCGAGGGACTTTTCGTCCCCGATGGTGCTGGTATCATCCGCATGGTCCGAAGTAAACCCACTTCGAATCGTAGCAGATCCGCCATGGGAAGATGGCCGTTGCATACTGCTTCTTGGCCAGCCTGGGTCAGACATCGGGGGGATAGTCCCCGAAGCGTGGAACAGAGCTCTGGTGCTTACGTTGTCGTCAATAAACTTACCCCCTTCGTAGTTGGGCAGGACGATGAGCGGGCTAAGGGCTGGTGTGATCGAAGCAGATCCAGTTTTATTTTCTTCCAATGAATGGTCCTGATTCGCCTTCACGATATTGAGAGCAGGGGGTCGTTGACCAGATGTCGTACCATTCGGCTGCCGGTCAAATGTGAGGGACGGAGGCTGGGCAACCTCTGCGTCATTGTCCGCCCCCTTGATTGAGGCACCAGCCCGTCCGGCTTCGACGCTAGTCCTCTGAGAGCGACTCTCCTTCTGGTGTTCCCTTTCTATAGTTTTCTTGTCGTGTTTACTCGCGATGCTAGTCCAGAACATCATGGGGTAGCTCTTCCGCTCGCTCTTCGGTGGCAGTACTCCCGGCACAAAACGTCGCGCTGCGAGTGAGCTAGGTGGCGCCGTTTCGCCGTTGAAATCCTGGAAACCGGTTGATAGGTCCTTGAGCCGCTGCTGATGTACACGGGTCTTCTCCTTCACGAACTTGTGGTCCCAGTGTTCCTTCGCCAGCATCCACTTCAAAAGAAGTTGAGGGTTAACAGTACCGACGGAGGAGCCCGGTATCTGCAGCACCGAATAGGAAGATGGTGGGTCAAGCGGATATATATAACCCTTCTTGCCTACTCTTTGGCGTATCATGCGGTCCTTGAACGCTGGTAGCGGGTCACCAGCCCTTCCAACCGAGGCAACCGGAGACTTTGGGGTCTCTTTATCCCCATTGATAGACGAACTGGGGCTGTCAGAGTCACTGGACGAAATCGGCGAGATTTCGTCATCGTTGAGGATTTCGATTTCCGATTCTTGGGCACACGCAAGAGCCCATGCTCCAAATTGGGCAATCGACCGGAACATAAACTTAGCCGGCCGTGTAAAGCTCAGCATTGGGGCCACATGACAAAGATCATCCCACACCTGCAGCTGCACATAGGTTCCGGGGTATTTATAGAGGATGGTACGTTGAGGGTCAAATTCATCAAGAAAGTCATCCCCCGGGGCATACGCGGTAGGGTTAGCGAGCTTGTGAGCAACATAGAATTGCTCGTCCCGGAGCATTTCACCTCCACCACTAATTATTTGAATAGGGGGGAGGCCGCCCAGAGAGGGTTGGAAAATAGGAGAAACCAGAGGATGGAACAGAAGATCATTAGTGGTATACATGTGAATCTGATCCTTCACCTCCATGCTTTTGCCATTCATGACAACTGACAGTGGAGGACGTCCGGGTTTTCGGACAGGCTCGTCGGCAAAAATGTGTTTTTCCTGGGCTTGAGCATTGTCCTGCAGAGACGCTCCAGCCTCAACCTTTCCTGTTGATTTCTTAATTTCGCAAATCTCATCTTCGGTTGGCGGGGGCCATGCTGCGGACGGCTTGTGTATGAAACCATGCCCCGGAATATAGTCGCCCGGGTTCTCCTTTGCCACACTTGGGAAGGAGTGGCTGAGATCAACCCAAGGAGATATCAACATTGCCCCAGCTGGCAATGGAATTCCCTGGTCGCGACAGATAACAAGCATGCTATTACAACATCAACAACGGATCATCTTCTCATAAATGAATCAACGTACGACAGTATCATCCCTCCACCCGCCGAGTCCCCCGCGAAAATTATCTCATTGGGCGCATGATCGCGCAAAAGATACAGATAAGAAGCGAGGGAGTCTTGCAAGCCGCAGGGAAACGGGAATTGCGGAGCCAGGCGGTATTCAGCTAAAAGTTGAACGGTCATCAGTCTTCATTCACGGGGAAATTTATTTGACGGACAGTGCCAGGACAGGACTGATAAACTCACTACAGTAAAGTTAGCTCGCTCCCCCAGGAAAGAAGTCACAAGGGGTCATACCGTGCAAAAACCCTTCCCTTCAACTTTCTAGCATGGCGCTGCAGCTGATACCGATGCGTTTCCACACTACCAAAATAATACGCCCCGCCATGGATGTACAATATTATGCGCTTCTGACTAGGGTCATCGCGACTGGCATGCTTTCTTTTGTTATAGTCGTCTTTCATCTCAATCCACTCTCCCCGTAGCTCATCCGCGGGGCCACGCCACTGCCACCAGTCCTTGCCTCCCACGCGATCGATTCCATTCGGGCCCAGCTCGTCGATAAGGGCGGTCGCTGCCGAGGTCAGGAATTCGGCAGGTATGGTCAATTTCTGGATCTTCACCCAGTGCGGAGCGGGGACACGCTGGCCGGTGAACTCCTGGATATATTCAATGGGTCGTTTAGAAGAATATTTGATGAATTCACGGACAATGGATATGCCTTCGTCGTAGGAGATGTGGACGGTTGGCTTATGGTGAAGTGTTTTGCGATGTAGGTACTACACAAGAGAAACTTCATGTCAATTGGCAGGGACCAGAGAATTTTGGAGAGGATAATTGAGGAGAAAAAGCAGACAAACGGAGCAACAACTAGCAAGTTGAACCAGGGCCCCTTAGGTGTGGCTGGAGAGCGGGCGACGTACATGAGAGAAGAGGGTCGAGACGACTGTTGGGGTCATCGAAACGCCCAGTGCGATGCTATTCAGCGCCATATTGATCCGGGAGATAGTGTTAGATGGTGGCGTTCCGGGGTCTAAGCATATCTACCGTCGAAATAGATGGATAGTAATATAAAAATAAATGAGAGAGAAGAAGCTAGAGATTGGACCCCAAACGGTGGTGGAGAATGAAGTGGGAAAAAAGGGAGGGAGTGGAGGGGAAATTAATAAGGAGAGTCAAAGAAAAAGCGAATGGGAGGAATGATAGAAAGAGAGCTGGAATGATCGAGAGAAGCTGGGCCTCAGAGCAGCCAGGATGGAGGGAGGATCATCGGAATCATCGTCACCAGCAATCGGGAGCGAAGAAACAAATTCTGGAGTGCAAGCAATCAATCAATCAGTGCATCGCAAGGGGAAATAATAAGCGTCGCAAACATGTGATGTCATCCGCTGTGGGCACTGGTGGGAAGTTGGACCCTCGTATTCAACTCTCCTTGTGCACCCGACGGGCGGATGGGACGAACAACAGTTGTTATTTGCTGGAGCGCAGGAAAAGTATGAGAAGAGGCTAGTCCAAGAATTAAGACGAGCTGGCCCTGAGTCCAGCGTGGCTCGTGGGTTTGAAAGGACAGCAAAGTACCTACATGGTTAAATTGTGCGCATAAAATCCGCCCAGTGGATCCAAGCCAATGCTAAGATTCTGCACGACGCATTGTTTATTCTTCTTGGTTCATAATTAAACGTGTCAAATCCCTCCCCCTCCAATGTCCATATGCATTTTCTCTATTGATCAATTCAGGGGCGATTTTTTATGGAGTCAAGAGGTCCCAGTCTCCATTGACTTCTGTCCTTCCACACTTCCACTCGTCTCAACAAACAAAGCTCAATCGCGATAACAATTTAAGAAACAAGGGTCCAACAGCTAGTTTAATTCCTATCTCACGCTATCCATGGAACCTCCACCTGACAGGTGCTTGTCCGGAGCTAGGGACGTGTTATCGCTGCTGCCTGAAGCATAAAATTCCGACCAGATCGTACTAACTAATGAGGGAGGTAAAATATACGTCATAGCATGTGCGGAATAGTTACGGAGTCCTCAACCTTCTAGATAGAATAGAGTACCAGCAAGTTGGGTTACATTATTGATAGTGCCGGTAGTATTTGAGTGCTTATTCCTCCCTTAACAAAAGTTTAAACAGAAACAAAACAGTCAGCAGCGGGGTTGAGATTATTGCCAACTGCAAGCCTTAGGCGACCCACTGCCAACCTCATCTTCAACCATCGCGTCTTCATCAAATACAGCTGCATGCTCAATCAAAACATAGCCATTGCTTTGGTTCTTCTTCAAACATCACCCAAGCAATCCACTACATCATATGCCCCATCACCTCTCCGCCATCAAAAAGACAAGATAATAATAACAATAAAAAAAACAATGTCCAACCTCCCCTCCACAATGAAAGCCTGGCTCTACAGCACCACAGCCGGTGGCCTAGAAAAGAATCTCACTCTCGACCCCTCCGCCCGCACCCCCCCAACACCCCCAGCAAAAGGCTAGATCATAATCCAAGTGATCTCCACCTCCATCAATCCAGCTGACTACAAAGTCCCCGAGCAAAGCACCGTGGCCGGCAAAGTCCTCATCGCCAGCACCCCCGCCAGCCCTGGCATGGATTTCTGCGGACGAGTTGTGGCTACTGCACCGGGAGAGACAGAGTTCACGCCCGGCCAGCTCGTGTTCGGATGTTTGGCGATGCCACGCCAGTTTGGGGCCCTAGGAGAGTATCTACTAGGGTACACAGCGAACCTAGCTGCTTTGCCGGACGGGTTAGAGCCGGATGATGCAGCGACGGTGGGGGTTGCAGCTCGAACGGCGTATCAGTCGATTGCGCCGTATGTGACCGCGGGAGATGAGGAAAAGGTATTTATTAATGGGGGTTCGGGAGGGTGTGGCATTTTCGCGATCCAGTTTGCAAAAACGTTGGGGTGCCATGTCACTGTCTCTTGTTCGACGGCGAATGTGGAGTTTTGTAAGGATCTAGGAGCGGATGAGGTGATTGATTATAAGATGCAAGATGTTTTGGAGACGCTTAAGGGTAAGGGACAAGTCTTTGATCTGGTGGTGGATCATATTGGGATTCCCGGAGATCTATACCGCGAGAGCCATCTGTTCTTGCGGCCGGGAAAATCGTTTGTGCAGGTTGGGTCGGGGTCGATGGTGCAGATTGCGGATCGGTTGGTCAGGCCGCGTTTCCTGGGTGGGGGGACGAGGAGCTTTGTGGCTCTGATGATGAAGAATAGTAAAGAGGACCTGGTACAGATTGGACAATGGATTCAGGAGGGGAAGATTCGGGTAGTGATTGATTCGGTCTGGGAGTTTGAGGATACAGTCAAGGCGTTTGAGAGGCAACGTTCTGGCAGGGCCAGGGGCAAGATTATCATTCACGTCTCTGAGAAGCCTTAATCCGCTTCTAATAGCTGCTCCTTTTTCTTACTCACTATACTCCCTGATAATCTGTGTACGAATCAAATCGTATTTGTCATTCAATCTTGATCGTGAAGGGCTTTATATACATTGAATAGTCGTAACCATCAAAAAGAGCATCTATTCCTTGCGCTGCAAGAAAGTCAGTGCGCCGATCGCCATAGCATCCACCGCCGTCAAGAGTGTCGGCTCAATGACCGGTGCAAAGAACGGAGAATGGTTACTCGGTAGCTCATTCACGGTGCCCTTAGCGACAGCATCATCCCAGATCTTAGGATCCACGCCACCAAACGTCCACATCACATACGGCGCCCCGACAGCCGTAGCCAGCAAGGAGAAATCCTCACTGGCCGCCGCGGGCTCCGTCTCAACCATATTATCTCCAAAGTATGCCCCAAACGACCCCTTCAACGCCTTCACAGTCGCGTCATCATTGATCGTCGGCGGCGACGAATATGTACACTTGATGAGCGGCTTCTCAACCGCGCCCGAAGCCTCACACTCCGCTTCAATGATCCGCTTAATCGACGTAATAACTCTCTCCCTCACCTTCGGATCATACGAGCGCACATTCAGCTTCAAATCCAGCGAGTCCGGGATAATATTCGCCGCGTGCCCCGCCTGGATACTCCCACAGGTCACCACCGCCATCTCCCCCGGCATCACCTCCCGACTAACCACGCTCTGCAACCTCGTCACCACCGCCGCTCCAATCACAATCGGATCAATACAGGTCTGCGGTGCCGACCCATGCCCACCCCTCCCAAAGATCCTCACATCAAATGCATCCGCTGCCGTCAGCAACCGGCCCGATCGCACACTGACCGTCCCCGTCCTCATCCGCATCACATGCTGCGCAAGAACCACATCCGGCTTTGGAATCTTCTCGTACAATCCATCATCCAGCATCGCCTGCGCCCCGCTCAACTGCTCCTCGGCCGGCTGGAAGATGCAAATCAATGTTCCGGCCCAGTGGGCCCGCGCAGAAACAAGCAGCACCGCGCTGCCCATAAGACTGGCGACGTGGGAGTCGTGCCCGCACGCATGCATCACGGGGACCTCGAGCCCCTCGTCGTTGCGAACGGTTTTGTGGCTTGCGTAGGGCAGACCCGTCTTCTCTTCGACGGGGAGGGCGTCCATGTCAGCGCGGAGTAGGATTGTGGGACCGGGCCCGTTTCGGAGGACGCCAGCGACGCCATAGCCACCGATATGGGTGTGGACTTCGAATCCGAGATGCTTGAGGTGTTCGGCAGCAATGGCGGAGGTCTTTTCTTCATGCCCGGATAGTTCGGGGGCGGCGTGGAGTTGGCGGTAGATTTCTTCAAAGGGTTTTAGATCGGGGCGGTGGCGGTCGATTATGGCCTGGAGGCCTTTGTCGGTAGGGGCTGTTTCTCGACGTTAGCAGGCTTCGTTCACTTCCTCGATGAGACGACCAAAATCACGAAGCGCACCTTTTAGCTGCATTGTGAGAATGACGTATGGTTCAGAAACTGGTGAAAATGAGACCGAAACGATTAAGCAATTCAAGGGGGCAATCGGTGATTCTTAAATCGAGCTATAACTCGAGTGAGGGGACACATTAATGCCCCAACTCCTTCCTTGCCGATCTACCAAATGTGGAGGAGGGAGTGGTCATGTTCAAAGCGTTGCCGATAAGCTGGATCGAAGGCCATTGCCTGATTGGGTGGGGAGTCGAGCGCTGCCGATGAGCTCGGCAATCTGGGCAATCTGGAGAACTTCTGCTTTCTTTTCATTCGCATTCAACATTGCAGGTGGGGCAAATGTTGGAGGAGGCAAGTTAGTTGGTTTTCCAGATTATTGTGCGAAGAATCCATGATGTAAAACGGCCGCAGTTCCGGTGTCAATATTTTTAGCATACGTTGGGGGATGACCAGCTCAGATCCTTGAAATCGATACCCTTTTTGCAGAAATAGTGTGAGACTTAAAAGTCATAGAAATTATTAGAGATAGCTGACTTTATTGGGTAGATTGCCTTGGCATCATTTCATTTAGTACGTAAGATACCTTTGCAATAACTCCTCGTACAATTAAAAGTTTCTATAGGCCCTCTTGGTAAGCAATTCAAATAACTATACTGTTGTTCCGCTACCAAGAAAAATAAAGAGAAAAAAAATTCGAATATATATATAGAGTTTCCATCCGAGATATATTTTCCACGCATAGAGCGAGACGAAGGCGGCATGAAACCCGGGATCGGACAGGGTTTGCTATACTTGCACCAGTTCAATATACGCCATGTCTAATCTTTTGGAAGGCGCTAAGAATCGAAGAGTACAATCACGGATATGATATATAGAATTCTTAAATAATGCCAACTCCCTTGGAAAGAAAAGAGTACAACAACCAAACGAAACGGGCAGTTCGTAAGTTAAGGAAGCACGTGCTGTTCGTGACGGGTGGAGCCGGGCGGAGCACATGAGAAGTCCATTCCGAGCCGCAAAAAAAGAAATTTTCGTCGCCAATGCGACATCATTGATTCAGAAATTCAGAAGCAAAAATAAAGCCCCACGCGGGGGTCGAACCCGCAACCTTGAGATTAAGAGTCTCACGCTCTGCCGATTGAGCTAGCGAGGCAGATGTTGTTGAAGACATCGACTGTATACAGTTACACATTCTACAGGCAAGAAAGAGCTATGCCCCTCTGAACTCTCACCTTGATAATGATGGACAATGAGCACTTTGAGGACAGGGTGTCTTGAGATGGTGGTCTGCGATTCGCCATGCAGAACCAAGAAATTCTGGCGCCTAGTCGTAGGACCAGAAGGGAAAAAAATAGAAAGAGAGCGCAGAGGGGGGGGACGGAATTAATAGATCAACCGTGGTTGAGATATTTATAGATGTGACCAGATTGCATTTGTCCCCCATGTTGGAGAGGAGGTTCATTGTATTTTCCGTCCAATACGAGATTTCCGATCGATCATCCAAGGGAGAGACTCGGCGGTTGAAGCTTCTAATGACAATCAAAAGTCCGGTCGCTGGTTCGAGAATTGTGCTGCTGATTCTGGTGTTGGCGCCGAATGTATATCCGGAACTGTATCAATCGGAGATATATCTAGAGAGCGACAGTTGGATTGGACATCAGCCTCCCGAGAGTATTTGCATGAAACCTGTTCTTAGCGCCTGACAAGCTCCTTTCTTTGAGAAGAGAACTTCGACAATTTTGGAAGTTGAGTGACCGCTCCCGCGCGTCAAGAAACCGCATGCCCTAAAATAGACACTAGAGGACCCCACGGATCAGGGGGTGGAGGTGCACAGGTAAGAAACCGAGAGGTCTGTGATTGGATCACTCGTAACCTCGTAAAAGAGTGAGTGATTCGAACTTTAGCCTGAGGCTTTGAAGGTGCTCGCCAGCACACCGATGATCATAGCCCTGGAGGCTCCTGTGGCTGGAACCACACGAGGATGGTGGGAGAACACGAGCAAGAGCAAGCAGAGTCCTCCGCTTTCCTGATTATGACTGGGGCTGTGTCGTAAAATAGCATGCCTCTAACCAAACCCCGTTAGTGCAAAGCCTCAGAGGCTGAGGAGTTGTGGATGATGACATGAGGCTGAGACCAGTGTTGGCCCCTGAAGGTGGCTCGACCCCTCTCTCGTCTGAGCCGTTTCTCGTCGTCCTGGCGCTCAGAGCAACGAATTTCGCTCCCTGTGGAGAAAATATTAGTTTTATGATTATCATTTCTTTTTTGGTTGTGAGCGAGCACACAAAAATAGCAAAGCAATAACTGTTGGTTACCAACAGAAAGGTTCGTGACAGTTACCGTCTCAGATTAATGCCCGGCGGCTGCGACTTGGATCGATGTTCTTTGACGGGAGTGTACCAAGGGTCGAAGGCGGCTTAAAGTAAACCCCACGAGCGCGAAAGGAAACCAACAACTTCAAGTGTCTTGATGGGAAGAGTCTCGATCCAGGATTCCGATCACACACCAGGATCATTTTTTGGAGAGGGGGGAAGGTGTGGCACAGGAGGAGGGGAAGTGGTACGAACGAGGGCGTTGTGGTGGCAGTTGTGTCACCAAAAGGGCGAATGAGGCGCAGGGATACGAGGTCAAGCCACACGGTGGAGGTTGAGATAGGAGCATATTAATAATAATTTGGAGCAACAACTTCAACAATAATCCGGAATCAAACGAAGAAAAAGAAAAACATGCAAGGTATGCCATCATCAGACCGTTGTTTTACGTACGCGCTATCTGAGGGGGATGGACTTCAAAGTGCATTCAAGGACAGCATTCAAAAATAATGACTCCTCAGGACCCCGACTCCCCAAATGGGAAAAATGAGTTTCTACAAGCAGGCTAGTGATGAGCCTCTGTGACTGGAAGAGGGAGAACTGGAGTGAAGTTGACCGACAGAATAAGAGCTGCGCGCCAATCAGCGGGCCAGAAGACCCTCCAAAGAGCGATCTTCTGTGGCAGTTAGTGTTGCAAAAGACGCCCTTCCAACGGCACTGCCTGCCTGCAGACACTAATCCATACTAGTCGAACGAGCCTAAGGACGCCATCGAGTCATCCGCCCCCCAGGCAGCCATCCGCCAGCACTACTGTAGGAACTCTCTGGATTCTACTGAATTATCCTGTCCATCACCTGCAGTTCCACCCGGCCCTCCTCTACAATCCATTACAATCTTTTTGTCTTAGTGCGCTTTTCTCTTGTGACCAATGCCGTCATTCCAATTTTAGTCCCCCTCCCTCTCTCGTGCAGCTTAAGCTCTCAAAATGGATGCCTTCCGCCGACGATCTATATAGTTCCCTCAACCCCCCCTCCTCAACACTTCCTCCTCCTCCCATCTTCACTGCCATTCACATTCCAACTTGCTTCTCAGATCACATCCAGTCTCTCAACTGACTCACTTTACTTGCTTCGTGTTGTCAAACACTTGAGCCTCTTACTATTTTGGTTGTTGTCGTTCCCGCTGCCACTGCTTATCGTCCATTGCTGTCGCGCTTCCACACACCGCGCATTCCCTCTGTCGCCTGTAACAGCTGTCACGGTGTCGCCCTCAACCGGCCAGTCGCGTTTCCCTTGGCCTCCTGTCTCCACTTTCAGGGAGACTATTCGACTTCGTCGGTTCCCAAGTCGTACACGTCCTCGCCTGCGACGGTCTGCCACAATGCCTGCTCCTCTCGTGAGTGTTGGTGAGCCTGTGCTGCCCGTGCGCGAGCTCGGGGCAGACGAGCAATATGTTATGGATGCCTTTGAGCGTCACGCAAGCCACTGCTACCAGTGTATGGACCCTCTCGAGGTCCACCAGCTGGATCGATCTCTCTGTGACCGTGGCCACCAGTACGCTCTAGATGTCTCCACCTACCTGTACAGCAAGAACGGAAAGGCATACTCTGTGGTCGACCGTGACCTAAACCAGCCTACCTTGGTCAAGATTCCACGCGACTCTTTAGCTACCCGTGGGCTCCTCCTTGCCATCGAGGATGGTTTACGCCTTCAGCGCAAAGAGAAAGTTCAGGCTCCTGTCTCCCCCGTCACTCCTCCTAGGGCCAACACCCCTCTCATCAGCTACGACCGAACATACTTCGTCCCTCCTCGTCGCCCTCAACAGGCTATTACATACAATGAGATCATTGAGAGAGAGCCTCAGAAGACCCGTCGGGTCATCGTCTACCCTTCGCCTCGTGGCTCTCCTAGCAGGGGATCACTCTATGACGCTGATGCGGCTGACCGTGTTGAGCGTGTCAAGGAGTCTTCGCGCATCTTCCGCCCTGCTGAGTACTACCGCTGAGCCTTTGCGTTCTTTATCCACCTATACGAGCTCCTCTTTCCATTCTTGTCGATAAAACGACCCCATCAATACCTGCTGGGCAATAACAGGTGTTTCTTCCCGAATGCACACCGAATTTCCCTCGCAAAGGCAGTGCCGCAGCATCAGAGCGGATCTCGCTCCCTGGCTGCATTACCACCATGAGCGCGAACTGGATTCGCCCGTTTACGGAGTTTGAGTCCCTTTTCCAGCGAATGAAATTACTCTTAGAGGATTGATTCGCTTTGGAACAAAGGAGCGGGGATACCCCCTGCCCCCTAAAATCCATTTTCTTTGCGCAATTATACCTGTTTGATGGATTATTGAACTGCGCGTTTTTTTCTTTCCTTTTCTTTTCCTTCCTTTTTTCGTCAGCAGGGAAGCTCAGAGGATCGAGAAAATGCTGAGAAAGCAAAAAGAAAAAAAAAGGAAACAAAATATCATGAAGCACCAATAGCAGAGGAAAAAACCAAACTTGATAATATCAAGATGAAAAAAGAAAACAAAACAAAATTCTGAAAAGAAAAAAAAAGTTCGTTTTCCTTGACTTTTCCTCTCCTGTGAATGGATGGAATGTTAGGCATGAGTCACTCTTGCAGATTCCCCCGCATGAAGGATTGAGAAATCAATGAAGAGCAGAGAAAGTCTGCTACACCTATTGGATATGGTCACTGTCTTTTATGCCTTAGTTTCCTTTGTGTCTAGCTCAGAAATGATAACATTATGCATACCACAAGAATTATCACACTCCTTATTTGATGATGCCTGGATTCCCTTCTTTCTGCCTATCACATTATTCTTGTTGGATAAATCCTCCATACCTACCTGGAAACCTAGGCTATTCGTAGGCTTCAGTCATCTCCACTTCCCCACCAAGCATGGGATCTCGGTACTCAAAATCCAGTGTCTTCTTGATACCCCCCCTCCTTATCCCAAAAGAACACGTTTGAGAACGGAACCTGTATACAAAATTGAATACTCCTCTCGTCTACCCCCTTCTTATCATGACTCACCAAACAAAGCTCCCTCTCTCTCTCGACCTCCTTCTATTAATTCTATTAATTGACTAATAACATGATGAAAAAAGTTTGACATTGTGATACGCCCTACATATGCATCCTTGGTTTCCAGAGGTAAACTGGAAACTTAACTGGCCCGGACTATCTTCCTTTTGTCTGCAGATAAGATCCAGATACCTTCATTCAGGTTTTAGGCACAGGATCCACCTTAGGCAGTGCAGAATCCAAACCACTGGTCTGGGAAATGCGGCTTTTACATCATACCCTCATCCAAAAAAAGCAAAACTGAAAGAGGAATCCCGAGATAATGCAGGAAGGAAAGGACGGATTCTTTTTTTTGTCTTTCTTTTGCTTTCTGGCAGTTTCTCTTGTTTCGGGTGTTGGCCTCGGTGTGATTCTCCTTTATTCCAATTCTTTTATTTCTTGAGGATACTCTGCAGTAAGGGTTTCGTATCAAGAGACTTGGGGTCCGTAACTTTTGTGTCCATGAGGAGTGGGTGGAGGACGCGGCCGTGGCGGCGGTGCAAGGCAGACTTTTGTTTTACTTCTCAGCTGGTGTCCTCCCCTCCTAGTTCCATCGCTCCTCTTTCTAATTTTTTTGGGCCTTGGTATTTTATTTGGATTAGAATCTTCTTCTTCCTATTTTTAAGGTGGGGGGTATTTCGTGATCGCACATTGAATTATCAAAAATGTGATTAAAGATGTCAACCTTAGGGCGTGCGTGTTATACCCTCCTTGATGTTCGACAATATACTCAGTGTCGATCATCATATTATCTTCCTTGAGGGGGTTCAATATCTGTTTATTAACAAGGCGGAATCAGTATTTTGCCTAAAATATCATTCATCTATCTAGTTTTTTTTTCAAATTCTTTGAGGGTGACAGAATAGGTGTCGAGATTGTTGAAACCTAGGTGAGAGTAGTGCCTGTTAGACGCCCACAATGCCAATTTCAGCTTCCTCTTTCATGAGGGGAACCGGTGTAATTACGTGACGGATGTATTTTGATTTTTGAGGAGTTCTTTGTACTTGCTGTGGGTGCTTGGTTCTTCCTCGTATAGGATGCTGTACCGCCGGTGTATGCTGAGTTTTCTGGAGACTTTGAGGTTGGTGGAGGATTCAGGTCAGCCAGAAGCTGACCTCTTTATCCCAGATGTCGCCATGAAGGATATACTAGGTTGGGAATAAATACTCAGTTGAGCCGCAGAGTTTCGTTGGACAGGGTTAACTCTGAGAAAGAGGGAGATGGGGGATTTATGTTGGGGATAGACTTAGCCACTTTGCTCAGCCTCATGTAATCTGTCTACCTGGACCCCTCATAGTTGCAAAACCAAGATCAAACAGCATATATTAAAGGGGCAAGATGTTCTCTTAGGGGATTCTAATAGCTTTCCCAGAAGCATCTTAGAAAATTTTAGATCTCATAATTCAGGTAAGTTGAGAATATCCACATTTTAAGGGCAAATTCCGTTAACTTTCACCAGGTGGATAGTTATAAAGAGTGTTGAATCAGCAAAGGAGCCTCCACGTATATTCTGTGAAAATAGGAAGCCATCATTCCAAACATTATTTTTCATCTTCCCATGGAGCAAAGACTAAACCCCAGACTATACTATATAAATATGTCTGAGAGAAATCCGATTTTCCGCCGTCGAGACGAAGCGCCAAAATCCAACCACGGACGCCTTAACCAAGAAAACCTTCGCTCCGTCGAGCCTATTTCCTCTAGTTGGCGGATAAGGGATTGGATGCAGGATCGGGGGCACATCGCTATAAATCAGACAACAAACATAAATAATCCAAACTCTCGTCAATGGGATATGACTCCCAGAAAGCTATCCTCGTCAAAGGCGCATAAGTGAGTACTTGACTCTCAAAATAGATAAAATGTTTGTTCTACTGACATGACCGTAGTACTTCCCGTGATCGAGACACCGTAGGTATGGGCATGCAGAAAAAGAAGCACAAGGAAAGCACTAGGCCGCGGAGCACATTCGAAATCCGATATCAAACATGAATGATTGACAGAGTTTAATATGTATGTCCTCATATCATTTTTTGATCATTTCATTATGCTAACGGAGGTGAATCCAGTGTTTCCATGTAAATGAATTTTTTTTAGCATCTAGATGCGGAAAATGTTGTTCCGGCGTTGGTTTGGAGATAAATAATGAAAGAAGCAACCAAGAGAACAGGAGCCGGGACATTAGGAGATGGATTGCGGATTTGGCATGCAACCAAGACAGCCTGGTGGCCCGCCACCTGGCTCATATCTGGCTCTCAATGCACATTGAGTAATGTATTTGTAACTATAGCAGGCGTATTAGGCGTATTTCTATATTGTATAGGATGGCTGTTGCTCGAGATTCTCGTTCTGTACCGTACCATAGGGATGATAAACGAACCAACGTACCTAGAGCCATGCGCAGCTCTCATTCGTTGTTCATCAGAATTCGCACCTGTGAATATATGTATACGCATATAAACGTCTTATTGACTAAATGAGGCATGTACTATGCGAGCTATCCTCTTCCGAGAACGGTGATGGCGCAACACTTGCCCCCGAAGATTATCTTGGACCAAACCCCCTTTGCTTTTTGGGGTATGAAGGGACGGGAGAAGGGTGGGATACACATGAGTCAACATGAAGGTTTTGTAAAAGGACAAGATTCACCTAGGACTATACTTCAAAAGGCAAACCCCAAGATTTTGAGTCTTCTCCCATTGGCTGGTTCGTAACGACCAACAGTATATCACCCCCATTTCGGCGCTGTGGAAATAATCTAGCTCTGCGTGAGGTTTTGGGACTGTGGCTGGAGCTGGTTATCCAAGATCGATCAACAACCAATGACGCACGGGTCGCCTGACTAGCCAAACAGAAAGCTGCCTTGGAAGGTAAAGGAGGGGGGAAGGAAGCATGCATGATTCACAATAATCGCGATGGTGACTGCTGTTCGGAGAGGAAGCGAACTGAAACCCCGCACATAGCCTCCCTAGCGGCCGGTTCGGGAGAGTCTTTGCTTTGAAATCGGAGATAGAAGGGGGGGGAGACAAGGTTCGGACTTGTGTGCAGGCCTCTTCATTTTCCAGCTTGTAAGTGCCGGATATCGTCTCTCGCTACCCTCCCGTTCGAATGAGAGCGTAGCCATGTGACCATTTCCTTGGTCATTGCTGCCCGATCCTCAGCAAAGTAAATGCGGATAGGGTAGGGGAGGAAGGCAGGTTGATCTGATCTGCCCTCCCTCATTACACAATTTCATGCAGAGTTCCCGCGTATGGCGGATGAAGCCGGCACTAAAGCAAAGGAAAGACCACCCGTGCTCTGTCGATGCCAGGATTCGTCACTCTGAAGGTGATCATGGGGGCAGTCAGATGTTCCCCGACTGGATGCGATAGACTATTCAGGCAACACCCTTTACTGGCCAGAAAATATGAAAGACGCTTTTCTCCATCATAGCTTCACCCACATCGTAAAAAGGAGGGTTTCCCCCGGGTCGTATTCTGCTTCATCGTTGCTCTCGACACTATACTGCTTTCAAGGCTTATCAAGGAAACTTGGAAGGTATAATCGGGTCAGCTGGGAAATAGTTCCCTTGGGGCTACCCAGAGGGTGAGACAATTTTAACCCGGGCAAACCGGACTATAACCCTTGAATAAATAAGATTTCACTAAAGAAAAGAAAAAAAAAATAAAATAAAATAAAATGTTAACAAAGCTATGATGAAGGAGGGTTGGTGGTTGCTCAAAGCAGTCGAGCCCGCACACGCTATACCCTTTTTAGTATATGAATCACGTGCGACGCGGCCAAACTTCTTTTGCGACTCCGCGGATATCAATTTCATGACCAAGAAACCACCAGAATTCCCTTCATATATCTTGGATTCCAGCCGCCATCATGGCAAAGAAATGTGTGTAAATACCTTGACAATTGTTATACAGTGAAACCTACTTCGTTACTCCCCAATTATACCTGCTCATGCTGGTTGGGACCGGACCCTCATGCTGATTTTCATCTTTCGCAGCAAAATCCCGCACCATCACCGTTCGCCTGATATCCATGGCCATGACCGGCTTCTACCGCACAATGATACGGCCCCGTACTCATCGTCCCCTCAGCATGTTGAAATATGACCCCGTGGTCAAGAAGAAGGTGCTGTTCCTCGAGGCGACAAAGGGCGGAAGAGCAAAATGACCGCGCCAACAAACCGAAGCAGTTTTTCTTTTTTAGCCCAACTACAGGTGCCTGGGAGAATTGCACATCGGCAGATACCTCTGGACCATGATAGGCCCGATACTTTACTCGGAGCAGCCGAGATATGCATGGACCTCTCCGGATGAACCCACTAGCCGATGCGCCCCGGTTTTCGAACGAACGATTATGTATATTAAACACAACAGCACGGGCAATTTGTGGGGCTACCTGATGTTCTATACTATTTCCTAAGCTGTATTAGTATTATGGTGTTACATTCTGGCGTTATAGCATTGCAGTCTGGGTTAGTCATTATATTGGTGCAAAGACATCCACCGTATTCCTCTGAATTTGGTTCTTGATACTCGCCTTTCAAAATTTGCTCTTAAACATATGAATCAGTAAGATATCTTGCATATATTGTCCCTAGTGTTTCCGCTTCCGGCTTCGGATCATATCAACTCATTGAAGTTTTTTTGGTGAACTGCCATCATGTCTCAGGTATGTGCTCCTTGGTTGAACCGAGCATTGTATTTGTCACCTGGGACGGTCAGTATTGACTTGCCCATTGTTTTCAGGCATGCTTTTACCTCGCGTCCTTCGGCCCGTGGTTCTAGTTCTCTTGGTTGGGTTTGAGAGAGCTCGAGTAGAAGTCGGGGTTCGACTACCCCCCGAAGCCAGTTTGGCTGGACTTATTTTGCGATCAAAATAGTCAGACGAAATCCTTCTCTGGGACCCGGGGCAGGGAGACTCCTCGGATAGCTTCGCCTTCTTGTTCTTATCGGAACACCGTACTTCATTATCGACTTTAGGTTCTTCTCCATATGATAAGTTGTTTTGGGATGATACCCGGCCTTGCGTCCTCGCCGATAAGTCGTTTTTCCGTTTGCTATATGTGTGCCGATTGGCACGAGTTGGTTTGCTTTCAATCAGTGGCCTCTCTAAGATGTTAAACTCATCTTCTTTGGGATTTTTGTTAAAAGGCTGATCCTCTTCAATCCCGACTGCAGGAACTCGAGCGCCAAACGATACCTTATGTCTTGTAACACTTCCCTTGTATTTGCTCGTTGGAGGTCCGCTAGGCTTTTGTGCTTGATCCGTACTCTCATGGATCAGCTGTTTGCTTTCACTGACGTTTTGCGCTCCGTCATTTATTGATTTTGATGGCTGTGAAGGCATTGAGGTGTCATTGTTACATAGCTCAGCAGGATCTGGAATAGGTGTCCTTTTATCAGGTGTTAGTATGAGCATAGCTGTAAACTCAAAGTCCTCTTTCTCGATATTTGGACACGGGGTGGCCGATAACCCTCGACGCACGCTTGAAAACGGTACAATATTGCTCAATGGTTTCAAAGCCGAATACTCTTTATTCTCGTCGGAATCTCTGTTTCTCGAGATATCCTGGTTTGAAGAGGGACAAGAGCCATCCTGGATACTCTGAGTTCCAGATGTCGACTCGGCCCGATGTGTATCCTCTTCCTTCTGGATTCCACAACTAGTGTGGGGTGTTGATGCTTCTGGGGTTTTCGGTCGGATCTTACCGAGCGTGGCCGTTGTTGAATTATTGATCATTCTTGACTGAACGGCCATCTCCAGCTTAGACCACGCGTCCGAAAATTTCTCCTGTGGTGCTGAAATGCCCATCTTGTGCACTAGCTTTTCTGCCCTTTCTACCCATTGTTCGGAATCCTTGACTCTTCGGAGCAAACCTTCGGCTTCGGTCCTGGACTTCGATTTATCGGACTCAAGGCTAGATATGGTAGACTTAGCTTCTATGAGCTCCCTTTGAGTTATTTGGTGTTCTTCCTCCTTTTTTAAGAGGTCTCTTTTAACAGTGCTTAGATTTTCGAGTAACTCATTTAGTGACCGCTCGTTTTCCGCCACGATTTTTGTTGATTCAATTTCAAGGGTGTCTGCTTTGCTTTTGGCTGCATCAGCCCGGCTCTTCAAGGAAGTTAGTTGGTCCGTCTTGTTCGTCTCTAGCTGCTTTAGTCTTTCGATTTCTACCTCTTGCCGCGCTCGTATAGAGGTATTCTCAGCGAGAGTTGCTTCGTAGTGTTGGATTTGGAGTTCTTTGTCCTTGAGCTTCGAGGATTAGAAGAAGTATCCTCTGCACGCTAGGGATACATGTAGTTACCAGTGATTCGAATTCATCGCGTTTTTTATCCGCGGAGCTTGTTGTCTCAGCCTATCCATTGTGAGTTCGTGCTCTTAGTAGACTCATCCCGATGTACTGCTCACCAGAATTCGTTGAACCTCGACAAGTTGTTCCCTGGCCTTTCGGTTTTCCTGCTCAACTTTGTCCTTGTTCTCCAATGTGTCGTGAAGCTGTTGCTCGAATCCAGCCTGACACCGAACCTGGCAGGCAGATACTGCCTTTGTGAGGTCTTCTTGCGATTTTCTTTCAAGTTCTCTGGCCTTTTCCTGCCATGAGATCGCCTCAGACTCGAATTTTTTCGACTGAAAGTTTGCTTCCTGGATTTTTGTTGCCATTTCCAGCAACGTAATGCTCATTTCTTTGTTGTCCAACTTTTGAGTTTTAACACTATCTTCTGCTAGGTTTAGCCGAGACGATAATTCTTGCATTCGATACTCGAGCGCAAGTTTCTCCGAGATGTGGACGTATGTATCCTTGAATCTTTCGGGTAATTTAGCTTCGGACAGCCTCGCTCCAAGATTTGTTATCTGTTGGGTGAGATTAACCTCCTTCTCCTCGATCAATAGGACGGATGAACTAAGTCTCTCGAACCCTGTTGCCGATGCCTCGAGTGTTTTTTTCAGACCGCTGCATAGCTTTTGACTCTCAGAAAGTTGCATGAGCAGAGTCGACTCTTTACCAACATTTTGTCCAACGGATTGGAGATGCTCCTCCAAGCCGCGAGTCAGAGCCTCGGTACGTTTGAAGTTGTTCTCAATATCTGCTGCATAGCGATGTACAATATCATTCATCCTTCGTTCGTCAGCCTATCTACCCCAAAAATTGTTGGAAAAATAAAGAATTACCGTGTTGCGGACTCAGAAACAGTCTCTTTCCACAGTTGTAGCTCCACCTTATCTCCTGAAAGTTTTTCATCCAAGCTTCTGAAAAGGGTTATACAACCTTCAAGTTTAGAACCGAATGCGCCGTAAACCTCCGTACGGGAAGCTTCATTGTGCTGGCTGAGTGTCTGGACCACTGCGCCTAGTTGCTTCATTATTTCAAGCTGGTCCAATCTAACGCGCCCAAGTTTCACATCCTGAGAATGCGAACAGTTTAGTATGTAAGACTCAAGAAGGCTTGACCTTTTTTTTTCCTCCGCAAGCTGTGCCTGAACATATTTGCTTCGCTCTTCCGCATACGCTAGATTTTGACTCAACACTCCAATTCTATTTTCCGATTGCGTAACAAGCTCTTGCCTGTCGTCAGAGGTTCTTGAAAGTTTAGATAAATGCAATTTTAGCTCCGAAATGCTGTCTTTTATCTCTCTCCGTTCGTTTTCTAGAGATCTTCTAGTTGCCTTAAGGTGAATGGCTTCGCCCCGGAGATTTTGATAATCGGCCCCAAATTCATTCAAAAACATTTTGATCCTGGAAATTTTTTTCTTCCAGTTATCGGTTTGAAATCTGTACTCTTCAACCTCGGATGTTTTTTGCCGTAGCTTGGAGCTGAAGAGGTCCAGTTGGTTTTTTAACGCGGTGTTCTCTTCCGTCAGACTTGATATGTTGGCCTCCATCTCTCTCTTAAGGTCAGAGGCAGCGGCCTCGCTTTCTTCCCGGGTTTTGATTCTGTGTATGAGTTGCTCAAACAGTACCTTTTCCGGTAGATTTGTGTCTCTGGGATCTAGTGAAGTCCGCAACATTTTCTTTTCGTCTTTCTTCCTGTCTGAATGGCGTCGTTTTGCCGGTCTCGACTGGCCCTTCAACAGGCACGAATCAGGGAGCTCATCATCGGCCTGAGCCGATCGTTCGACAGTGTGTACCCTCTCTGGTACCTCCTCACCATTCTTTGTGAATGATGCTAAGCATGGAATGGGATTCTCCTTTTCAGTGCTTCCTTCATCACATGGGTTTGTAGAACGCCCTTGTTGCATTTGGGGTACTACATGGCAAAGGTAATTGATCAGCAGGGAAGACCAGGAATAGAGCATCAGAACAGCTCCTACATACTTGAATTATCACACTCCGGGGGGAAATACTGAGCACTAAGCTCTGGTAAAGGGCCAGATTGTAAAGGCAGCTCCGTCTGACAATCTAATGTGGTTGAATCCGTTCCCGGTTCAATCCTAATCATCCCCTCTTCCGGCGGTACGGTATGTAAAGTCTGGTTCTGGAGCACATATTTAGCGGTATCCATATTCTGGGCGGTCCCGGATTCAGTGTTTCTGGGACGCGTAGAACTTCTCCCTCTGGAAATCGAAACGTCAGCCAAGCCTCGACAGACATCTTGCTAACTTACCGGTTGAGTCCATTCTGTTCAATAGCTTCAGAGGTATTTGTGAAACCTTGGTCGCTTTGACTTGCCTCCTCTCGGTGCACCGTAGTGGAAGACGATTGCGAGGTTGATAACTGAAGTGAAAATGGTTTTCCATGCTGAGCTGGCCGCGCAAAACTGAAGGATGACATATCGACCCCAGAGCTTTGCGGACGCTCCATGCGGAACGGGGTGTTTTTTTGTCTGGTAATCCAGTCAACGTTTGGGCCATCATCCATCACTTTTCTAACAGCAGGGGAGCCAGGGTCGTTGTTTTCCTCCAACATTCGCAGGAGCAGCAGTTCATCGTTGCCATCCGTGCCGAGCTTAGAGACTAGCAAAGAATCCTGGAGGGGTATATCCTTTTGAGTCTCCATCTTGGCCAGTATTTATGAATGTTTCTGGTTACCGCGTTCAATGTAAGAGGGTTGGAAGCAGATTGAAGTTGGATGGGATAACGCACAAACTCAAGATTCAGACTCGAGTCCTCCGAGAGACATCAGAATCCCTTATCCGGCAGTGATCTGGCTACCATGAGAGTTGAAGAATGAGACCAAAAGAAAGGAAAATTCTTGAGGAGGAGACGGTTAGGGATGAGAACAGCCAACAAGGGAGTCGTCCCTGAAACTGGCCCGAATGGGAAGGAACGAAAGGCCCCAGCTTCAGCAGCAGGAACCATTTTGGCAACTACCTAGGTACCGACAGCCTTCCGATGCTAGAGTTAGTAACACTGTGGATGGACGCTGCACTGCTCAATAATAATCAAGACCTGTAGAATAATTGAGTTGATGAGCTCCAGGAGCATGCATGGGTAGATGCTGTACAACTACTACCGCCACTGGTTTAAGGCAAGGATACCTAAATGTCTGCATGAAATAATTCACACAGAATTAACTCAAGGATAAAGCCATGTTGATAAACATCATGTTCCTGCCGTTTAAATTCTGCTATAATTATTCGCTTGGTTTGTGCAAATTATGCTCTTGATGAATAACTCCATGACGTAACTAAATAATCAGGAGAGACACTCAGGCACCCCAGCAAGAATCAACTTAAACTCATTGAAACACTTACCTTCAGAACTTACGAGTACCTACCTTGCTTCCTGCTCCGATGCCTTGTTTTTTAAAGACCATAACCTATCTGCAAACCAATCACGAAGCTCTCTTGAGATCCCCTGTCCGGTGACCTGCATGCTAGTGATTTGTAATGTCTCAGGCAGCACAACTGTTCGCAACTTGTTTCCGCCCCTGTACAATAGCAAGTGCGGCCTAACATACGACGTCTTCCCCAAAGAAAAAGGACAACCTGATTGACCATAATTTACCCAATAGTAGTGCCAGAAATGGAGTTCATCAAGGCCAACCCAATCCCTGCTGCTAAGAATTACTATGACCTAGGCTCCTACAGTTGGAAGGTCCGCACCCATAGCGTCGACGCACAGACTTGGTTCGATCGCGGACTCATATGGGCGTACTCTTTCAACCACGAGGAGGCAGAAATCTGTTTTCAACAGGTGATTGCCCATGACCCGGCTTGTGTGATGGGTTATTGGGGGGTTGCCTTTGCGCTGGGTCCGAACTACAACAAAAAATGGACCGCGTTTGACAAGGCGGATCTGAAGCGCACCCTCGCAAGGGCCCATAACATAATGTATATTGCTGAGGAGCATCTCTCGCAGGTGCCCGCATTAGAAAGGGCCCTATTCATGGCCATCAAGCAGCGGTTCCCATCCAATGGTGCCCTGAACAATTTCGATGCCATTAACAGAGATTATGCCACCGCAATGAGACAGGTTTTCCAAACGTTTGGCGAGGATAATCTAGATGTGGTTGCTCTCTTTGTCAGCGCACTGATGGACGTCAGTCCTTGGGAATTGTTTGAGTCAGGTACCGGAAAGCCGAATTTGAAAACGGCGGTCCTAGAGGTGAAGGATCTACTCGAGCAGGCTCTAATGCTATCCGCGGCCAAGAAGCACCCAGGGATTCTACACATGTATATTCACCTGATGGAGATGTCGAACACACCACAGGCCGCCTTAGGACCCGCGGATCACCTCCGTGATCTTGTCCCCGATTCGGGCCATATGCGTCACATGCCCACTCACCTGGACATTCTTCTTGGGGATTACCGCCGTGCTGTTGACTGCAACATGAAGGCCACCCTTGTCGATGATAAGTTCTACGAGCATCGGGGAGGACAAAATTTCTACAGTCTTTACCGAATCCATGACTACCATACCCTGATTTACGCCGCTATGTTTGCGGGACAGTCCGAGGTGGCGCTTGAAACAACGACACGCATGGAGCTGGCCATCACGGAAGATCTACTGCGGATTAAATCGCCTCCTATGGCAGACTGGATTGAGGCTTTCAAGTCGGTGCGAGTGCATGTCCTCATCCGGTTCGGTCGCTGGGAGGAGCTGAAGAATCTGCCCACCCCCAAGGACAAGGAGCTCTACTGCGTGAGCGTGGCCATCGCGCATTATGGCCGGGCCATTGCTTGGGCGGCGACCGGAGAAATCCTGCAGGCCAGGAGGGAGCAAGAGCTTTTTGGGATGGCAGCTATGCGCGTTCCACCGTCGCGTATGATGCTCCACAATCGAGCCGTTGATGTATTCAAGGTGGCAGCGTCCATGCTCGACGGCGAACTGGAGTACCGACAAGCAAACTACGAAATAGCATTTGCCTGTCTCCGCCAGGCGATTGACAATGAGGATAAGCTTCTATACGCAGAGCCCTGGAGCTGGATGGTACCGACACGTCACGCCTACGCGGCGCTTCTGCTGGAGCAAGACTACGTGGAAGAGGCGGCTAGGGTCTACGCGGAAGACCTGGGTTTCAGTGACAGGCTTGTTCTCTATCGTCGTCATCCAAACAATGTCTGGGCACTGCATGGATACTACGAATGCATGATGCGACTTGGACGGACGACGGAGGCGCGGATGGTTCAAATGCCGCTGAACGTCGCGTTGGCTGTGGCTGATGTTCCCATTCGGTCGTCTTGCTTTTGTAGGCTGGAGTCAATAAACGATCCATGTATCCAAGGGAGGCAGTGCTCGAAACTGTAATTGGGTCACTCAGGTTGAGGTTGTTTCCAGAGACTCTGGAATCAAGGTGCATAAAAAGATCAAATATTTGAGCAAGGAGAAGCTGGGAGCGGCGCACATTAATATGGCCGCCATCATGCATCATGCGGCACTGTCACAGTCGAATCAGGCTCAAATTTTCCGAGGTGGACTTAGATAATGCGGAAAATTAGAGAAGAAGAAAATAAACAATAAGGGTAGCCCCCGCAAAGTCACCAAACAAATTCTCCTCGTGGAAAGCCAAGAAGGAAAGGTAGGGCAGCAATGAGAAAAGCCCCTACACACAGCTTGGATTTTGGAATCCTCATCGGTATTCGTGCCCCTGCAAAGATAGCAGGGAAGATCTGCGCCAGCGGCTGGCGGACGAGAATCATTGGCCAGCACCGACCAATCCAACCAGACGTCCTCAGCAGCCAAGGCATTTGTCACACGAGCCAGCGCCAACATCACAAAGTGACAGCCATCGAACGGGGATGATTCGTTCCCTGGATTTTCCTACGCGCCTGCAGACGAGACCTCATACCAATCCACGCTGCGGACAGTTCCAAGCTGCGCCTTCAGAGTTTGTGATGATAATGCCCGGAGCCTATCATCTCGCTCGAATGCGGTCGATAGCACACAGGATTTTTACTTCCCTGCCCCCCTCTTGCAGCTGCCCGAAGAACTGGTGCAAATGTGATCCGCTCTCGGTCCATGCTCAGTATATAGATTCGAGCTCCAGCCCCCCCTTGAAAATCGACCATGGCAGCCCTAATTTCATCCAGGGTCTACCAACGTCAATAGCACCCTAGATCTAGTCCGGATTCTTCTTCTTCTTCTTTTTTTTTTCAGCATTCCCGCCATGGCCATTTTATCAGCCTACCAAGGTCTCATCATTGGGTTTCTCTTCACACACACAGCCGCGCAGTACGGCTACACCGACCCAAATGACGAGGAAGCTGCAAACGAAGCGGGGGCGGCCGGTCCGTCCACAGGCTCTGTAAATATTTCCAACGCAGGAATAATCGCGCTTTGCACGATCGTTGGCGTGGTGGTGGTGATTGGAAGTTCGTCCACCCCTGATCCAGCAAACGTACCTCATCGAGATGTGCTAGTATTAACCTTTTTGTCCCCTTAACAGTCAGCTCCGCCATCCTCTTCTACGTTGCCAAAAAGCGTCAGTGGGCAATGCGCGAGGCGCTCCGTCGCTCTGGCCGACGCGTTGTCGAGGCCATCAAGACACCCCTCACGCCTCGATTCCCACGGTCTGCGAGAGCTACCCGGCCGCCTACCCGCGGTCGAGACGACGCCGACAGGAGGGAGAGACGGCCAAGAGAAGCACCACGGCGGAGCCAAACAGACCCGGAAAAGGATGCGGTGCGAGCGACAACGGATGAGAAGCAGGGTTCTGAGCGCAGTGCTCGGGGGTGGAGCTCTTATTTTTCCTTCAACCGGTCTTGATCCTTCTTTCTCTCCCTCCTCTTTCCCCCCTCTTTCCCTCTGACAGCATGATTATGGTACCTCCTAGTTGAGGACTTTACCCAAATTCTCGTTTTGCGAATTGTAAAGGATATGCAATGTTTTCTTCCATGCTAGGCGTGGACGTAATGTTTTGTTCATGATCTCATTATAGCCTTTTATATTCCCCAGTCATACCCAATATACACAAATTAGCCACCTCGAACCCAAGCCCTAAAATTACACCTCTTCCACCAAATTAATCTAATTCCTCATCCCTATAATCCAGCATAACATCCATCAATCTCTCCACGTCAAAAAGCTTCACTCTTTCTCTCGTCCTCTCCGGAATATCTCTCACGGCCTTCCTAATCTGATCCCTGATCCTCTCCGGAACCACGCGCCCCAAATCCTCGTCCCCCTCCCACTGCCACCGATTCATCCTCAAAACCGAATACGTTGCCCAATTCACCCTCCACCCGTTGTACCCGCACCAATTAAACAGCGCCAGGATCGGATTATAACACCAGGCATCCACCTCCACAACTTTAACCTGGGCCATGATATCCTTGTACGAACGTCCTCCTTCCCGATAGACAATCCCCAGATACCCCAACATCTGCGGCGGATACCCGCTAATCGCACCGAACTCCCCTCCCCCCCCCTCATCCGCTGGGTCATTATTCCTATCCCCACACTGCGGGAAAAACCACTTCATCTTGGCTAACAGCGGCACATGCAAAAACCTCGGTAAGGACGCATACTGCAGCGCCGGGAACATCCCCAGAATCTGCCGTGCAATCTGTGCATTATAATACCACAACGCTAGAAGTTCTTTAAACATGAAATCAGAGAATGCGGCCCGCGCGCTCCGTGTCCATGCCTCATCCCTCCCCTTGCTATTATACCCTGGTTCGGAATGATGCCCGTATTTGTACCCACTAGGAGCGCGGGCGCGATCATCTATAACCCCTAGACCGAGGGCGTGGCATTCGTCCGTGAAGGCTGTGATAAGTTCACTTTCGAGACGGCCGTAGCCGAGGTGGGACGTTTTGTTGCGCATGATATCCATGAGCTCGTCTTCACGCCAGGCTACGGCTGTTATGTATGTTAGGGGGATGGTGGAGGTTGAGAGGCGCTCATTGAGAGCGGAGAGGTCACGGAGGAAGTACGGCCAGCCGAATTTGATGAAGCAGTCGCGGAGGGCGGGGAAGGTGCCGAGGTCGGTGGGGTCAAGGAGACGGGGGAGCCGGATGAGGATGTTGTCGCGGGTTTCTTTGCCGTGGAAGATTAGGGAGTGCATTGCACGGGCCCAGGGGGGACAGACGGCGCGGATAGGTTTAGTGGACCTGATGAAGGTGCGGAAGGGAAGGGTACGACAGGAAAGGCGGGTGGAGACGCCATTGCTGGTGTAGAGGTCTTCGAGGAGGATTTGGTGGAAGATGAGATGGAGGAGTTCTGGGGGGAAGGAGAGGAGGATGGCGGGAGAACGGGGGTTTGGTTGAGGGGTATAGTCACTGCCAGGCATTCTGGAGGGTGGTTTATGGAGGAGTTGGGGATCGTTAAAGCGGGAGAAGCCCGTGAAGAGATATATAGTGCCACCGCCGCTTTTTATCTCGGAGCCTGGTTGGGATAGAGCAATACGAGGAAATTGTGGATTTGGGAATAGCGTCAAGCTAGTCTGTTTGGCTAAGCGAGTGAGATGTATAGCCATAAAGACGAGGAGAGAAAGTAACCATGATTGCTCTACTCTAGGCTTGATGCACACTCCAACAGTACTCCGGAAGCGTCCCAAACTAAGGCATCGCAACCCTGGTACCATATACTTGAAATCCGGCTCAGACAGCTTGCGCAGAATAAACCCTCTTCCATGCTCTCTTGTACGGTGGTGCTAGGTTGATCACTCAGGTCCATTCCAACTTGTTCAAATTTTGTTTGAAGCTCGTGTATCCACCGGAAGAGATTTCGTTATTTCCGTGCCTACCTAGGTACCTACTAGATAGTTTGCAACATCTCCATTGATATTCCAGGCCCAGTATAGATCCATCCGAATCTCGAAAGTGTGGCTGTTGGTCAGCCACATCTGTTTCCAAGTGGCTGGTGTGACAGAACAATGTGAAATAGATTTCCGGGCCGAAACCTTCCGCCATGTTTTGTTTCTGGACATTACGATACTGTGACAGCACCCTTTGTCTTTTCTTAGCCAGGGCTCCAGCCAATGACCGGGGACTTCCGATTGGTGTGGTAGGGGATCCGAGGCTGTGAGTGGATCATACAATAAAGTTTCCCTTGGATGCCCCACCATTTCATATGGCAGGGTCGCCTATCATGCTCCAAATCGGTTGACCCAGAGTAGGCCAGTAATAACCATACCTCTTCCGTCTCATTAGAGCTTCGCTCATGCCTGTACGGCCGGTATTCGAAGGATGATTGAAAAACTTGGCCAATCAGTCAGGGTCCATCTCAACCTAGCCTCATCGGAAGACCAGGTTCTCAGAGTCAGAATATTTCAGAATAATATCTCGAACCATTCTTTGGAGGCCCACTAGCCTCTCAGAAGTCCTAAGGCTTGCCTATTGAGGCTTACTCCTCCACACAAAATTACTAGTCAGGTATGTAGCCGCCTAAATTTGGGTTCATTTGGGTCCGTCCCTGAAAGCCAAAAAACAACATTCGGAGATCCAGGTGGCGGCTTACGGTTGGCAGCCACTCGCGCTGTTGGCTTTTCTTGGTTCATTCCAGGTCCCCTTCTTTTTCTCATGAGACTGCTCCAAGTGTTGGGGATCAAGTTCAACTTGGCCTCTTGTCCCTCTCCGACAAATTGAAGCCAGTGGTGCCATTTTGGATGGCTCAGTACTAACGCTCAGCCACGGAGATTGGAACACACTAGTATATTGCGACAGATTGCTTAGTGCTGGCCCCTGCAGCACCTCGTTTTCCCTGCCCAAGTTCGTTGGATTCTAGCCAACGCCTCAGTCTCATTTTGGTGATAGCAAGTGCTCAGCCATGTTCCGCTGCTGTCTTTTATAATTTGTTCTTTGAAAATCTTCCGGCTCATCACACCTTCTTTTTTCTCCCCCTATTTCTCACTCTTTTTCCCCCTCTAGATTTCTGTTGGTTTATTTTATTATTTTTTTACCTTCTTTTCATCGATTCCCTCGCTACTTTTGTCTGCCCGCCATGGGTGCTCTCATGGGCACCAGCCGCTATGTCGCGGCCATTGTTGTGGTTTTTGTCATCTTCAACCTCTACTTCTTCCAAAGTGCCTTCCGTCCACACAGCGATTACTACGAGACATCCCCCCCAGTCCAAAATCCCAACCCCAACCCCAATAATAACAACAATAACAATCACCCCGCGGCTCCCCTTACTTCCCTAAAATCTACCACGACCGCAGAGGCCGTCACCGTCACCGTCACTGCCACCGCAACCACCACCGCAACCGTCTCCCCTGATACCTCCGACGTCAAAACACCGTCCTCCACCTCCTTCCCCGCCAAAATCTGGCAAAAATGCGGCCACAAGGGCATCAACGAGCAATCGCAGGGCTACATTGACGGCTGGCTCAAACTGAACCCGCACCTCCGACACGAAGTGCTGACCGACGACAGCGCCGACCAATACGTGCTCGATAACTATGCCTCTTCGTGGCCCGAAGCCCACGAGCTCTACCAATCCCTCACCGTACCTATCCTCAAAGCCGACTTCTTGCGCATGCTCATTCTCTACGCGGACGGCGGTATCTGGAATGACCTCGATGTGGAATGCCTTGCCCCCATTACCGACTGGATCCCAAAATCCCTCCTCGACAACACAAAAACCAAACCCATCAACGTCGTTGTGGGCATCGAGTTCAACGCCTGGCAGTTCGCCAGCTGGACTGTCATGGCTAAGCCGCGCCTCAACCACTTCCGAGTTGCGATTGAGTATATCATGGGCGAGCTCCGCAAAATCGCCGAGCAGAATCATGTGGAGATTTCGGGAATCACAAAGACAATGTGTGATGATGTTGTGAAGATCACGGGTCCGCAGGCTATGACCGTGGCCCTCCTAAAGAGTGTCTCGGACGAGACCAGACAGGATTTCACCAAACAGCAGCTAGACCAGCTCAAGGAGCCCAAGTTACTTGGGGACATCCTGGTGCTTCCCCAAGCGGCCTTTGCAGGATTGCAAGGCGGACATCCCAAGGATCAGGGACCAGAGTTGGTGTCGCATCATTACTTTGGGTCTTGGAAAAATGATGAGGGCGGCGAGGATGGGAAGCCGAATTCTCATGGCTAGTCCCAGTCCCTCTTATTTATCTCCTCCTTCATTTCTCTTTTTCTATTTACACTGTCTCGGATATTCTATTGTGGCCAGGTTTTCTTCTTTTCGACTTTTTTTTTTTTTTAATGATTGGCATGTATACAGTTCTGTACATAAAGAGAACATTTAGTATGAGCGCGGCGATTATTTCATGGGTTGAAATTTTTTTAAATTACTTTTCCCCCCTCCCTTATCCTCGTCCTGTCATTATATTAACCCTTGCATAAAGCCAAATACCAACCAACTAATTGCCCCGTCCGCCCGCAGACATAGACAACCCCTCTATCGTATTATTCCCTCTCTAACCTTATCCCTTTATCCCTGCACCCATCCCTTGGACCATCTATATACTCTAACCAACCGATCCCAAATAAAACCAAAAAAAAAAAAAAAAAAAAATAAACAGAAAGAAGAAAGAAAAATACAAGAGCGAGCAAGAAAAAAGAAGATTATAGACTACTCGGTCCACTCCACCCATTCCACCCCCTCACAAAGATGCTCCTCCCGCCATCGCTGAATATACTCCACATTCCACCCGGAGAACCACCGCGTGCCTTCCTCGGGCATGCGCTTCGACCCCAGCTTAAAGGAATCAGTGGAGACGTCGCACGTGCCTGCGCTGCTGTAGCGCCACATGAAACACTCGTCTAGACCTAGGCACGCATTGCGACAAGTTTCAAAGGTGGCGGTGTCGTTGGTGGTAAATTCGATCCGGACATCGGCCAGGTTATCCCAGTCTTCTTCTTCGGTGCGGAGGGCGTCGGCGGGGAAGGGGAGGTAGGAGAGTTCGCGGAAAAGGAGGGGTTGCTACACATTTTTGGTTAGTTATATTCTATCCCTGCAATTGGGGGGAAGAGAGTGGGGTAAAATAGGTGGGGGAATACAGTCAGGTCCGGACGGGTCTGTTCAAAGTCGAAGATCGCCGTCCGCTCACGCGGATGGAGATGGTGCATAGTTATAACCGGCTGGCACCAATGCATCGGGCCAAATGGAAGAGTAGCCGGTTTCTCGCCGTTAATCTGCGGGTAGTGGTTGTGCATGGGGATGTCGAGCTCGGTACGAATGACGTGGGAGAGGACAAAGTCACCGCAGCACTGGTTGGAGAAGGCGTCGTCGTGGCGGTTCGCCATGCCCGGGTTCTCCCCGACAAAGCGCTCCAACAACTGGCCCGAGATGAGGTAGCCGCTGCCGCCGTGAGCAAATGGTTCGTTGGCGACGTAGGCCGCAGAGCCCAGGTAGAGCGGGTCGGTGGGCGGGGAGATGCGCTGCAGCCAGAGCACGAGGTTGGTCCAGACGACGTAGGTGTCGGTTTCGATGAAGAAGTACCATTCCATGCCGGGTCGCTCGTTCCAGGTCTTCTCGACCAGGTGCAGGAACTTGTATTTATCGAGGGTCCAGGCAGCACCGCCGTCCTTCTTCAAGTCAGCCATGTCCTGTCCCGTGCGCCGGTACTCCTGCTGCTGGCGATACAGCTCGAAGTCCGGCAGGGTGGCCTTAAGGGTGGCATTGAAATCGGCGAGGGTGTCCTGGACGCGATAGGGGCCGATCTGCTCGTCGAGGTCGGAGAAGATGAGGAAGTCCTGGACGCAGCCCAGGGTGGTGAGCAGCTGTGTGGGGAGCTTCTCATAAATTTCCGTAGCGCCGGTCTTGATGATGAAGAGCACATTGCCGGGATCGGCCCAGGCCTGGCAGCGGCGGTCGGTAGGCGGGGAACTAGCACTATTGGTGGCGTATTTATCATCACCACTCCCAGAATGTGCGCTATCGGAATTTAACTCGTCGTTATTATTGGTTTCGCCCAAGAGAGGCTCATCCCCCTTGAAATTATTATTATTAGGGTCGTAATTATCGTTGTGGCTGTTCCATGAGGCAGGGGTTCCTTGGTAGAAGAAAAGCAGCATGGCGCTCATCAGGCAGAAGACGACCAGCGCCAACCCCACGGCTCGTCGCGGATGCGGACGGAAGAGAATATCGGAGGGCTTCATGGTGTATATGCAGTTGAAGAGAAGAAAAGAAAAGAAAGGCACGGACGAAGAGATAGCATTTACAGAGTTTGATGGAGTAGAGTCGCAGTAGTATTGAGATGACCGGATTAAGGTGAGGATGAAACATTGGGAGCTCCCGCTTTTGGCTGAACCAAAACAGAGAGTAATCACCACCAAAAAGAATATGGAAGCCTGAACAACCACCGGATTACTCCTCGCAGCTTGCAAGAGCCACAAATTGGGTTTCTAACTGCTTAGGGGCATCTCGTAGCGGTTTAGTGCCTCGACAAGAAAAAGGAACAAAAGAGAGGGACCACTAGGAAAGCGCAGCGACCGCAAGCCCACTGCCCGTGCGAATCAGTTCGCTCAGCCCTTCCGAGCCGCCGAAAATGATTGGCATGCGAGCTGGCCGTGGACATTGAGGAGATGAAGGCGTTGTCTATCATCAGGCCCAGCCCAGTCCATCGGAAAATTCTAGGTTCTCAGACTTGCTCAGCCGAAGATGCCTCTTTGCATTTGCACGCTGAGATTGCTGACCCCCATGTCGGGGACGGCGCGTAATCCTCCAGCGTACAGGGTCCACGAGGGGGCAGAGCTGCATGATCTTATTATTATCCTCCCTTAATATTACTAACGGGACCGGCGCATTAATGATGATTCGTAATTATTCTTTATGATTTGATTCGAATATAATACTCCCGGCGTGGCCTCTGGCGCAGTCAGTCTTACTTTTTCCCTTCTTCTCCCTCTTCCTGTTCCTGAGAATGCCCTCATTGTCCACCAAACCCGGTATTTAGCAACCGCCCAATAATAATAATAATAATAATAATAAACCGACATTTAATAAAAGAGAGAAAAAAAAAGTAAACGACAAAATGAAACGCCTCGTGCTCCTCATCCTCTTCTCCGTCGTCTCCTACGCCCAAAAGACCAAAACCAATTTCTTCATTAGCCCCGGATCACAGGCAGACCAACTCGAGTCTGGAAACAACACCGCCGATTATCCCATTTATCAAGAGGGCGACTTGACTCTCTTTTCCTGGAATACGAACTGGTCCATCATCAGTCTTCTCCTCTATCAAAATGAAAATGCCTCTTATATCCGACTCCTTGGTAACCCCTCCTCCCCTTACATATCCCGTATACTCTTGTATATCATCCTAAATTAATAGGGTCAAAGACTAATGAACCAAAAGACTTTGTCGAAAACCCCCCCAACTCCATGACATACAACATGACCCCTCCCGTCGACCTCACCTGGAATGACGTCTTCTTCCTCACCCTCTGGAACGAGAATTGGGTCAACGAAGGGGGCGAACGCTTCTTCTCCAGCTCCTACTTTAAAATCAACGCCTCCTCCACCTCTACCACCACAACCACCACATCGACAACCTCCCCAACTCCCTCTCCAACAGACTCCTCCGACTCAAGCCCCGACTCCTCCCCAACCCCAAACCCCACCTCAGACTCCTCCGCAAAATCATCCGGTCTAACCTCCTCCGCAAAAGTCGGTCTCGGCGTCGGTCTCGGTCTCGGAATCCCCCTCCTCGCCCTCGCCGGCGTCGCTGCCTTCTTCTACCTCCGCAAAAAGCGTGCTGCCGCCTCCGCCGCTGCTGGAGGGATGCCAGGAGGAATGGGAGGGAAACCACTACCTCATCCACCGCCAGGCTTCGAGTATCATCAGGCACCGAGTAGTCCGCCCGTATCGGATTTGGCGAATCCGTCGCCATTTAAGTTAGGGTATTCGGAACCGTTTGAGGCGGAGGGGTCGTCGCCGGCGCATATGATGAGTAATTCGACCGGGGTGCAGGAGCTACCTGCAGATCGACGATAAACTACAGCAACTTGAAATTACGTCTTATTTTTTACGATACCAACCTTGCTACTACCTATAGTTATTGCTTGAGTTATAACATGTTGTAACGTTATGTTGGATTGTTTTTGGCGTGGTGTTTGGCGAGATATGAGTTTGAAAAGCTCCTTCAATAATGCATTTCTTTGGTTCTTGACAAATTCTAAGATTCTATTGCTCCTACAACTTTAGCCTGCCGTTGGATTTAGATTAAGTAAATCCTCAGATACTCTGGGGGGCATCAATATGTAAGAAGATCTATAGTCCAGAGTCATTAATTACAATAACAATAAATGAAAGTATCCACCCTCATCTGCTCTTAATCAGAGGACGCATGCCTCACATAAACATCTCAATATCGACAGGGGTATGCAAACGCCGGGAGAGGGAAAAAAAGGAGTAGAATACACCTAAGCGAACGTCAATATGCCTAATAGATCTCGCGTGGTATGATTATGTAGGCTATGTCACCAACCACCCCAGTCTGCAAAACTCCAGAAACAACCGCATTCGACAAAAAATCCCACGAGATAAGATACAAATCAGTGTTGCATCCGGGGGAATCGGGAAATATCAAACCAAAATTAAGGAAACTTCTTTTATTATCTGCTCGCAGCTTTTCGCTGGGTTGACCGACTCGAGATGGTTATGTAAACCATCGGCCAATGCTTTTGTTTACCTCGCAATATATTGCGATTGAGTTCCGCCAAGATGAATGAAAAAGTCTGGATCGCCACCCAACGACCAACGCTCACCAGTCAAGACATACTTGAGTCTGGTCTGAATGAGTCGCTACTCGTTCGATTGGCTGCATCATCTCGAAGCCAAAATCGTTATCGCCGAGACAAGCGCGCAATAGACCCTGCAGTCGGCAGGGAGTCTGCCATTGCATCGCCCACAACAAAATAATTGTACCTTGCCGATCATGTCACCAACTATCCAGTTGCGCCGGCTCACAGGTACGAAATGTTGACGGCACCCAGATGTGTCTCAACCAACTCAGCTGATGATCTGTCGGGCACCTTCTTTGCCGAGGACACCGGGCTCCTGTGGCTTGGGGCTCCTATCGCGACCCTTCTTGCGATTCAAAAAGCTGAGCATTCCGCTGTTCGACGCTTTTCCTTTCCCGGTGTTATCAAAGCCTTCCGCCGGAAGCGTGGCGCTGTGGTCAGCGAGTTCACTCCAGCTCCCCGCTTCCTCCAACACCATCTGTACCCCACCCCCTTTGCTTGCCTTGCGGGTGGCTCCGCGGGGACGCATCGCCGCCATGGGAGGGGGAGGTACGAAGGGACGAGAAAAGGATTGAGGAGGGGGTGGCGGGGGCGGTGGTTGGGACGACGGGGCAGGCGGCTGACTCGTTGCCGAGTATTGAGGTTCGATAGGATCACCAATAGAGGACTGATTATCCGGTTGAGTCAAACGTGAGATTGATCCCGGAGGCGGGGAGCCCCTCGAGGCGTCGGGTTGCGAATAGTGTCGAGAATGCGTCGAGGGCGCCAGCGGAAGGCAGTCTTCTGGGTTTCTGACGGAACTATGAGCAAAAATGGAGGAATCCAAAGTTGGGAAGGTACTCACTTGGCAGCAGCAATGGCTTCGGCAGCATTGCTATAGACAGACGGTCAGCGAATGTTGTTGAATCCATGAGCAAAGAGTCTTAGCCGTACCCTCGATAATTCACAATAGTGTAATCAAATGGTTCAAACATCGTTTCTATAAGACGGTGAAGCTCATCTTCCCGGATCTCCTTTGCCGTTGCGTCCTCCCGGAGCTCCGCTCTCGGTTTCTGTCTGCGGGCTCTGGCTTCCAGTGGCGCCTCCTCCAGCAGCAACTCCTCCAAATCGTAAGTAGCGTCGAAGTTTGTCTTGTCGCTAGAAGGCGTGAACACGGGCGGTATTTCCTTCCGCTCCAGGGCACCAAAGTCGAGCTCAGCAAAGAATTGGTGCTGGGTAAGGCTCTCCCAGCTAACGGCACCGATCCGCCGGCTGCGGTCTTTTTCCATCAGTGCCGACATGGCTCGCAAACATGGGACAGAAACCGCGGGATTCGTCACGTAGTATTTCGGGGAAGCTTTTTTGATGTTCTCGCTCAAGACATCCTGGCTTCGGCCCTCGAACGGTCGCTGGACCGAGTTAGCTCGATTAGTATCTTATCCCAAACAGGGGGGGTATTCTCGTACCTTGTTATAAATGCATTCGTAAAAAGTAACCCCTAGCGACCACCAATCGACTTCGGAATAATAACCCCCTCCCTCATATACCTCGGGAGCAAGGTAGGCCAACGTTCCTGATTTGCTCGTAAGGGGCTTGCCTGGCCGGAAATCCGACGCAACATTCTGCAAAATGGGAAACAGAGTCAGAATATTTTGTGGCCCATGGTAATCAACGAGGGACAAGACATACAAAGTCCGCCAAGTGGACGTGTCCCTCCGAGTCCAATAGGACGTTATCTGGCTTGACATCCCGATGGATAATACCCTGCGAGTGAATATACCGCAAAGCACAAGAAAGCTCCGAAACCCAGAAGCGTACCGCCTCCTCCGTAAAGCACTTGCGCGAGATGTGGAATCGTAGATCACCACCATTCATTAAATCCACCACAATATATCTTGTCGATCGTTAGTGAATCGAGCAAAAGTTGTACGCATTACCAGAGTGGGGGCATGGACGCACATGTACTCGATATCCTGAAAACTGTAACGCAAATTGCAGAGAAACGCATGGTTCAGATGTTCGAGCATCCGCCGTTCACGGATAATATTCCGAACGCTCTCCGATCGTACCACTATCAAGCCACCAGAAGGTTAGTCCGGGAAAGCCAACGCTTCCAGGAGGGGAAGGGGGACACACCTTCTTCTTTCCGGATATATTTGAGAGCGAAAGCCAAACCAGTATCTTTCTTCTCTACGATACGAACCTTGCCGAAGGCACCTTTTCCGACGACTCTTAGCAATCGAAACTGGTTCAAGTTCACTGTTACCCGATTGTCAGTTTCAGTCTCTACCGTGTATTCTCAGAATGATCCACGCGCAATTAAGACGCTTGGACCACGGGATCCGTGAGCAAAGGTACACACCCTCATCGGAGGCGGCCACCTGCCTCCCTTGTGAGTTCCCCATTTAGAAATCCGTGTAACAACAGACGCTGGAATCCTTCTTCTGCGTCACCCCCAACAACATCCCAATCAGGCTCGTTCGGTATTGGTCCGGTGGTTGATTCTGCGCGTTAGAGAATACTGTCCGGAGAGCCGAAAGGTGGCCAAAGACAAGTCGTAGGAAAGATTAATTTGGCGTTGCGCGGGAGGGAGTTCGGCGGACGTCACCAGGCGAGGAACGGGGGGGTTTATAGGGAATACGGTGCGCGATTCACACATGCAGATCTAGATAGCGACGCGACTGAATGTTAGCCCAGCAAAAAGGACAAAGAACCCGGACGGCCAACTGCAGTTATCCGAGTTGAATCCGTGAAGGAAATGGAGAAAAAAAACGCGGGCGGAGGGGTTCATTTGGGTATTCCGCGGGTACGGAGCAGTTGGCGGGTGAAACCTACCCCAATAAAATACAATGACGCCAAAGACAGGAGAAAGGAAAGCAAAACCACGGCTTGACTCAAGGAGGATAAGAAGAGGGCTGGGCAAATTATGTGGAAGAAACAAATAGCCCACGGTGGTGGTGGTGAAAGGAGAGTTGATGGATAAAGAGAACGGGAGAGAGAGAACCCCTAAAACGTAGTTGTCGTCGGGAGTATTGCTAGGCGTCGTAGTTGTCGAGGTGTTAAATGGGATGGAGAACCAGATTCTGACCAGAAGCGGGCCGCTGTTACTACTCCAGTCACCTAACTCAACTCGGTAGTCACAAGGAACCGAGAGTTTCTTATTTTTATTTTGCACCCTTCAAACTAGAAAACTTTTTTCAAGAAGAAAAAGTGGTAGAAAAACAAAGTAAATCAAAATGAAGGAGTAGAGTAGATCGGTTCGAAATTATTGGGGCGTGGTTTTGAAACTGTTTCTTTTCTTTTTCTTCTTTTTGAGGCTTCTTCCAGCACAGTCCCGAGACAACAGACGGGAATGGGAACAAAGGCGAAGACTCAAACAAAAAGAAAAGAAAAGAATCGCAGGAGTAAACTTATACCAGGATAAATAATACGAACGATTGGGCCCAGCTGATAGGAATCAAGCGTTCTGGCTTGGCCTGAGTTTAGTTGTGGTTTTCTGGAGAAGAACCGCTGTCTACAGTTCAGAAGTCTATTCCCTAAACTATTATCAATAGTAATTAGATATTTAAAATGTCCACGGTGAAGGTTACGACAGGAGGTTCCCAGGCTGTTGTAATTGCTCACATTATAATTCTTAATTTTATTTTTTTTAGGATCTGGGGAGGGAAGCAGAATAAAGAAGCAAAGAAAGGGGGATCAATAGAAACCACAAAAAAACATCATGCTGCACGGAGACACCGCTTGGACCCACGAGGACACAGCGAACGAACAAGACTTGTATCTACTCTCTATATCCCTCTTGTGGAATCATCTGTTCGAATAGCTAATCTTTTTGAATGAGCCAAGAATGCTTTTGATAAACCTGACCCAGTTCCCCATCCCTACAGCTGCATGATGCGATGAAAAGACAAACAACGCAGAACTCATGGGCCATGGCCTCTCCCACATGCACCCCATTCCCAATCTGTGGCTGACCTGTCACCTCATCATAATGATTGTCGTTGTCGCTATTTTTCTGAGAAATAATTAAATCAATCTGATATTTTCCACCCCAGCCAGCGGTGTAAATCCAGGATAGAGGACAGGTTCCAAAACGTCGGGCCAGCCCCTGCTTCGAAACCTTCCACCAGCATGAGAGAGTTCTTGAATATCTTCTGCAGAGGCTGCGTTGACGATGAACACTTTAGCTTCAGCAGGTAAATTATGATTCCTTTGTTCCGGTGTGGCACATCTCGTGGCCGCCACGTTTTTTCCCAGCCGCAGTTGCCTTTTGGTTGGTGTCAGCATCGTCGGGGATGGAGGACAGCCAACTCTCCTGAACCCTTTTTCGCGGGTCTTGCTCTTCCTATTTTTGTGACACCATCGTCGTTAACCGATATTTGGAGGGTTCTACTCCGTAAATAATGTAAAATACGAACTCAGAAATCTACTGAGAAAAAAGGTCCCCCGCCATGAGGGTGGCTGATGAGATTGGCTCGGAAAGATATTTTTTGATTTTCCATCTCCCTTGCCTCCCGAGTTGGCCTTCCACGCAGGCCAGTGGACCGATGAAGATAGGAGCATGCCGATCTTCCACACCAGAGTATTAGCTGCATCGAAGTTGGTGTGACCACTTGTTTCAGGCGTCTCTCTCGCTGCGTCTTTCTCCTGATTCTTGCCCCAAAAGTACGCATAATTCCTTGACTTAGAGTGGAGTTATTTTTTTCTTTCTCTTACTCCATACAGAAGTACCATATACTAGTTACACCTCGATCTTGATATTGGAGCAGATATTTCAAACATCTCCCCTTTCGGAGAACTTGAACACTACGTATCTCTCCGTGTAATGCAAATTAACGTCGTGTCTATTTAATTTAAATCACCGTCAGCAATTGCTCCCTCACTCAGAAATTAGACAAGAAAATAAGAAAAAAGATACCGTGGATCTGCACATCCATATTTCGCCTCCTACCAACAGTGTTGATCCTTTTTCCTCAAATCTCTTTTCACCGTTGGATTAGATCAACGCCTCTCTCTCTTTTGTACCCAATATACAGGACCACTCCTCTTGCATCTCCTCTCCAATGAATAATAAGAATTATAAACCCAGGCCAGTTACCACCAGTCGAGCTGTCATTATGTACTACTCTGTATATGTATGTACTTGTTGATGCGTATCTATACCCTAGTCGTCGCACTGGTTGGTCCGATGCACCCCCCACATCATTAAAACGAAAGCCCACTCGCTTCTCCATTCTCCCTCAAGGAAGAATACTCCAGTCTCTCCCCACCCACAACAACGAGAGTACATATTTCCTCATTCACGCCAACTCCGATAGGGTGCTTGATCTGATGGCGTTTCAGATGAGAGTCTTGTCCCAATCTTCTTTTTTCCTCCTAACTCGAGACCAGTGAGTTGTTCCGAAGATCCTTACCCATCGTTCGAGCTCAGTAGTCAATAATCAAGGTCCCGTCTCGTCTCGTCTTGGATGATCAACCAATCTTTTTTATTCAGACTCCTTTATTATTATAGCTGAATATATCTCAACTAAAGCGGCCTAGATGACAGGATAACTAGTTAACAACGTAATTTCTAATAATATTTTTAATTAACCGGGTTAATTTTTCCTCTCTTCCAAAAAATAAGGATGCCAATACTCTAGATGATGTATCTCATTTTGGAGCCTTCTAGAGCAAGCCCAGAAAAAGGCAAAAAACCAAAACCAAAAACCAAACATGTCCCTGTCTGTGCGCTGCATTCATATTTTTTTCTTTTCGTTGGATTTCATCCCTCCTTCAAATCTTCTATGTAGGACTTCATTCTTTGTTTCTGGACTTCTTCCTCAGACTCAGGGGGCTGACCACTTTTCGATCCTCATTAGTTATTGTTATTATAGCTGACTATTGGTTATAACTAGGTAAGTAGATAGCACTCCATACCACCACTACTACTACTACTACTACTACTACTACTACTACTACTACTACTACTACTACTACTACTACTACTACTACTACTACTACTACTACTACTACTACTACTATTTTATGACATGGAAATGTAATATCTGCGCCCCATTCCTTTACATGACAAAAATATACCAATACTTTGATTGACCAATAGCAAAGAGATATTCCCCAGTTTCTCTTAGAGTACCTATCATGAGGGCACATGATCATCATCCTGAGCGGCCAGTTGTGAAGAAACAGCGAAATGTGATACGTGCACTTTCTTCCTTCTCATGGCCCCCTCCCTCCCTGTTTGTTTTCTTCAAGAAGTATCTCCGGGGAAAGTGGAAGAAGAAAACTGTGCAGCCTGGCTAACTCCAGCCTGGATCTTCTGCATAATGCATCCCGCAGTCATCCACCCACACCCCCTCTTCAAAGTCTTCACACTTCGTACCTGCACCTAGGTACGTCCTACCAAGGTAACCAGTACACTCCATCCATCCAAGGAAGAGAGAGATGGGGTCCCAACAATATACCGACAAGGCAGTGGTCACCACGGCAGTTGGACCCAAATTGCTTTGCAGCTTGATCGGGCTAGCCTGTTCCGTGTTTATGGTCGATGTTTCCAGGAATCCCTTCCTTCAGGTTAAAGCTCGGGAAAACTTGAAGCTGGCTCTCTCTGCCCTGGGACAAAACAAGACCAAACAGGTGATCGTTCCAAATGAAGGTTATTATTGCCTGTTCGTCACCCGTCTGATTCCAAGTGGGGGGGGAGGGGGGGAAATAATTTCGATTTGAATAAGAATATACAAAGTAGTAGTTAGATGGTTTCTGATGAAACGCCAAGATCGACGAGCCCAGGAACTCCCCTGGTTTCACCTCCATCCATGCTTCACCGGATAAAGGAGCACCGTTCACTATTGACCGAGAACTCCGACACTCCCACCTCATACTTGCCATTCTCGGAGAGAAACGCTTCTAAGTGTAAAGCTGCTGCAACTGGAACCCGGACAAATCGTTACCCGAACCTAGTCTCCTCTCCCAACATCCACGGCTCAATCGGGTGGATATATCTGCCGGTCCCGGCTTGGTGCATCCATAGGATTATCCAGATATATCCCCAATGAGATATTGCTCGGCACATAAAGTCGCAGAGATATGCCAAACTTCTTCTCCACCGACTTTATGACAATGAGGCCGGTCGGATCTAAGCCAATCTCGTCGGGTCGGCTCTTGAGATGCCGCAAAGGAGCTAAAGTCGACACACTGCGGCCGAGGGGATATACTTTTTTCGATAATCCGGGAGAGGCCATAGTCTCAAAGCGCATGGCCTCAGCCTGTTCAGACTAGGCCTCGCAAAGCAAGTTAAGACCAAGCAAGAGATTAGCAACTGCCGCCTCCACACCACCGAAACCCCCGCAGGCCACTTGTCTGAGATTGAAAAAAATGGCACCAGATGCTAATTGCGGCTTTGCTAATGGGAGATATCGCGTGTGGTTACTAGGCTGAGCCCACAAAGTATGGCAACGAGGGAGGGGGCAGCGGGCAGCAAGATGAGCTACTGCGGCGTTGGATGGTTCTTCAGACCTCAAATGTCTCTATTACAGTCTTGGTTTTAGAGATATGTTACCCAGAGCCCGTCCAAGTGGCCCTCCACGAGTATATCTCGAAAAACACGGTTTTCGTCTTGTGCCTTCGCGCCAAGCACCCACAAAGCAATGAAGATTGAGGCCGCTCCTGACCAAAAAGTACCGCCGTGGACAACAATTATATAGAAACCCAAGAAGTAATCTCCCTTGCTTCATTAGCCTTGACGTTCGACTCGATGATCTTAGCCCTAGGAATATGGCAGCTGAAAACTAACAGTGCCGTCCGTGCCTTGAACGCTTGTGCCTTGAACGTTTCGAGAGCAATCTAACAAAACAGTTCTGCTTTAAGCTGTTGCTAGGAGGATCTGTCGTACCTAAAATAGAGACCCTGTTGAACGTTCTCTGGTCTGTATATAGACAGATACTTGCGCGTAGAATACCACTACCTGTCCGCGGCGGGAAAACCCCGTTCCGCCTTCAACATAGACACACACATGTATATATATATTGGGTCATCGGGCTGTATCCTTCGACTATAGAGGCTTCCTGGCTAAGGCTGAATATAATTCAACAACATATATTTAATGATTAACATATAGGCCGCACTGACCCAAACAGTACATGTTCATAGCCGCATATTATGGAGTGGGTGTAGTATCATAACTACCAATCCAAAGACATGTGTAATCAGGTGCAAATCGCCCAAAACCTAGGTATGCTTCTATAACCAAGTATTCCGCAAATATCATTACTAAGGTTTTGTCGAAGGCCTGAATTATACCATTAGACCACAAAAACACAAATGTGATGCGTCAATCTTAATACTCCAACAGGTTTTAATCACCTTATATAGTCAAACCCTTCTGTGGTGCCAGCCGTAGTGAAATAGATGAGGCTCGAGTAAATTAGTTAACCCTAGAGAAATATTCATTCATATACTAATGATGATTAGGTTTATAACTGTAAGAATGCAGTTCATAAGCAATTATGAAGTAGGATATTAGATATTCACAAGACATAATGAAAAATTTCGGTCGTCTGAAGTAATAGGTACATTATAAAAGATTGTAAGATGGGAAACCAAGGGCTAGATAGTATGGGTGTCTACTGCCAGCCACACAGAAGGTATTAATAATTTCCCCCAAAACCGTCCGATCCTCCTCCCTCCCTTTTTTCCATTTTCCTGACCCATGCATTTACTGTACACTTCCAAGTCGGAACTCATCGGGCAAAGAGGATGTGCAATTCGTGGGAAGTTTTTTCTCAATCGAGTCGAGGTTGAATAGGAAGTATTTACTGCTTGGCGTCACCGCAGCCAAGAGCGACGATACCACCCTGGATTTGGTTGTTAATGGGAAAGATGCTCCGAACTGTGTGGTTAAAGGGAAAGAGCTTACCAGGAGGTTGGCCTCGGTACAGCATTGAGGCGTGGTGGTACACTTCTCATCGTAGGCGTGGCCTGGGGAAGCAAAGAGTCAGTTGAAAAGCCGTGGAGGAAAGGGAACAGGTTTCTGGAGAGATAAACATACAGAGGAGACCGACGGAGCCAACGACCTCGGCAAGGTTGATACCCAAAGACAGGACGATGGGGTCGAGGATGGGGTCAAGAGGAGTGGTGAGGGTACCACAGCAGAGGAGGGGAGCAATGCACTCGGCATCACCGCGAGTCTCCAGGGAGGAGGGGAGAGCGAGAGCGGAGCCGGCAACGGCGAGGACAGAGAAGACGGTGCTGAACTTCATTTTGATAGATTTGGGGTTTTGTTCGAAGAACGGAAAAGGCTGGTATTAAGAGATGATTGAGGAGAAGAGAGGCTTCTTGGTTTGTTTGAGATTGAGAGTGATGCTGATGAAGATAGAAGTCATTTGGAGAGGGATTTCAAGGCTCTTTATATCCTCGATGACGGTGGTCGTGGCTGAAATGTGAACGAAAACATCTCATGAAGACTTATCTGATCATCTCGTCCCCTTCCTGAATGAGAACAAACGATCGTCCCAATAACAATTTCCAGAAACATGACCTCGAGCCTATGGAAGAGGTCTCCTCAGCTTGCAAACCCCAATTGAGATGGATTCGGAGAATAGCAAGTTACCCAAGAAGGACTTCCAAGACAAGGCCGGGTTCCCAAACAAGAGATAGATCTGCGCAAGCTATATCTGTGCTGATAAGGCGTTCCCTGGAACACATTCGAAGAAGCGATGATGCTGCTTGATGTGGCCCAAACAATAGTCCATCACAATAGTGGACATCAGACGAAAATCCAGTGGGATGGATCTTGGCGCTAAGCTGATCTACTGCAGGAACAACCTCAAAGGCAAAAGAGGATGGTGGAGTTCACGAACTGATCATTCCCTGTTCTGGGGCGCCTGGGAGGAATCGGGCATCTGTGATTCGGTGGGTAGTCTCCTCGGCGAGCTGAACAGGGAACCGAAGTTCGGATGAGCTTGGAGTATGACGATGGAGAGTCTTGGGTGGGAGGCGAAGGAGATACGGAGTAGAGAGAAACCAAACACTCCCTTCGAGATAGGGTATTGGGAGTCAGGTTCCTTGCTCTGAAAAGCCGATAGTTCGGGGGATGGGGTTTGGCCAAGGCTTCTTCTATTGTCTTTCCACCTGTCACCCGCGAGATCCTTATCTGTGGAACTCGTTCAGCAACAACAGACTTGATCCGGCATCGAATCAGATCGACGGGTAGTTGAGGATCGGCGGCCAGGGACCCAAGGTTAAGTTAGAGAACCTCAAAGTAGCTGCGCATAAAAAAAAGCAAGTTTCCAGCCACAACCCGAACCAGAGCCAAATTCGATCAATCATTGTCATAAATGGCGTTCATAATTTTACTTTTGGCTTGAGCATTGATGGATCGATTGCCGAGCAGCCTAATGATTCAGTAGTTCAGGATAGTGGATTCGTTGGTTTCGTCCCCCACCACAACCCATACTTGGATCGTGCGGTAAATGCGGAGGAGCCTCAAAAAAAGGGGAAGTGAATCTGACAAAGTGAAAGCAAGAATAAGTAATAAAAAAACTTAATTGAAACTGATAAGCTATGGAGATCAATTCTCTTAAATGAATTTTAGAATTTCAGAATTTCAGTAAGGCACCCCTCACTGTTGGTTGACTACGACCTCTCTCTAACTAGAGCCAGCACCAATCATGGCTGTCATCCATGTCTTTTCTGAAGTATGTAAACCCAGAGTGGCTTGGGATGTGCTCTGTAAGGTACCGACTGCAGATGAAGCACGGGGTTATTGAAAGGCACTCCGTGTGCCAGCCTAAAGTGAAGCTCAGTGAGAAGCTGATCATATTCTCTGCTGGGGCTCTAGTTGGTTCCCAGGAATCTGGTAGGCTTTGAGCGAACTTCGGATCCCTGACTCCCCTCAGATCCCCCATGTTTAGTGTAACTCTTGATATAAGATTTTTACGTAAATGACAGAGTGAACGGGTGTTATCTTTGAAAGTACCCTCCAAGTTGATAGATCGATAGATCCGGTGCTGGTTGACCTGATCGCCCTCCCTTCGGAAGCTCGGATAGTAGGAAGTAAGCGAGGGATTTGGGTTGAGATAGGATACATCTCGCTAGATACTAGCCCAAATCCTTCAGATCCGTTCTTCGTATAGGGCTCCCCCCACATCACGAATTCCAAATTTTGAGATGCCAACTTCAGATTGTGAGACATTTATGATGCTGGTTATTAGCGTTGCATCAAGATAGAGAGATTATCGCATCGCAATCTTGAGAATTACCTAGGCGCTCGAGTTCTCTCTCAATCTCTTCTTTTTTGCCACTGAATTCCATACCATCTTGGATGGAAGGGGTTGGCGGGATGTCCCAGATATTTTGAGACCTCATTCACCTTTCTCATTCTCATCCACGGCACCTTTCCTGGTGGGCTTGCGATTGTTCAGGTTGTGTCTTCATCTCTTTGCCCAGGGAAGATGGGGACGGCATGTGGCCGTGCAAAGGACCTGTGGCGAGTGGGTGCCAAGCCCACCAGCCACAACCACACTCGCGACACAAAAACTTGCATTCTGTGGATTCTCTCAATATCCTGCCGCCCGAGAGACCTCCGCCTTGCTAGTCCTTCTTTTTTCGCAGAGGGCTTCATTTGACTCGCTTTCTCTTGGCCATTATTCCCCTCTCGAGAATACTTCCCCGATAGAGTTGTATAATCCCGCCCATCATGGCTCCCATCTCCATCGCTGACATCGTCGCGGCCCTCCCCGCCGACGACACCTGGGGCCCCGCTACCTCTGGCGATAACATGCTTGAGGGTGTCCCATATGCTCCTTTCTCCAAGGGTGACAAGCTTGGACGCATGGCCGACTGGACTGCGGAGTCTAAGGACCGAGAGCGCTCTGGTCGCCAGGCCTACAATCGCAACTACAGAGGTACGAATTTATGAGGCACCCAAGCAAAAATGAGATCTTTAATAATAAACTCTTAAACTGACCAATTTTTTTTTTTTTCAACCTTTAGACCAACAAGTTTACGGTGCCGGTTCTTCCAGCTTGTTTGCTGTTCAGGTAGCTGAAGATGAATCTTCATTCTCCGTGGTCGACAACACCCGTACTTCAACGAAACGCACCTTCGGTCGGGGTGGTGGTACCGTCTTCCGAGGTCGTGGTCAGCGCGGCGGTGCCGGCCAGAGGGGCGGTCGTGCTGGTTTCCAGCGTGTTGGTGCTGGCCGTGGCGGACAGGGTGGTGACCGATACTACGACAACCGCGGCTCTCGCGGCAACCGTGGTCGCCGCTTCGGGTGGAAGGACTATGACAAGCCCCAGAGGACCCGGGAGCCCTCTGTCACCATCCGTCCCGAGTGGACTATGTTGGAGGAAGTGGACTTCAGCCGTCTGTCCAAGCTGAACCTGGATACTCCTGATGGCGAGGATGTCGACACCTACGGTTTCATGTACTACTACGACCGCTCTTACGACAAGGCCCCCGTCAAGAACGCCGAGCGCCGACTGCAATCCCTCGACCGGGCTGCTTACAACGTTACCACCTCCCAAGATCCCGTCATTCAGGAACTGGCGGAGAAGAACGAAGCCACCGTTTTTGCTACTTCCGACATCCTTTCCATGCTCATGTGCGCCCCCCGCAGTGTCTATTCGTGGGATATTGTTATCGTGCACCAGGGCAACAAGATCTACTTCGATAAGCGTGAGGGTGCCTCCCTGGACATGGTGACCGTCAACGAGAACGCCGCCGATGCACCTCTCGAGATGGCCGAGTCCTCTGGCAAGCAGGAGTCGATCAACACCCCCAGCGCCCTCGCCATGGAGGCCACCTTCATCAACCACAACTTCGCTCTCCAGACCGTTGTCGAGTCCGAGAACTCCAAGGTGGAGTTGAGCAACCCCAACCCCTTCTACAACGCCTCCGAGGAAACCGAGCCTCTTGCGTCCAAGGGGTACAAGTACCGCCGCTTCGACCTTTCCCTCGAGCGTGACGAGGAGCCCCTCAACCTGGTTGTCCGAACCGAAGTCGACGCCATCGTGAAGAACCCCGTGAGCGGCGAGGACCAACAGTTGATCGTCAAGGCCCTGAACGAGTTCGACAGCAAGGCACAGGGCTCGGGTGGCTCCTTGGACTGGCGCAGCAAGCTGTACTCTCAACGTGGTGCCGTCGTGGCCACTGAGATGAAGAACAACAGCTGCAAGCTTGCCCGCTGGACTACACAGGCTATCCTTGCCAAGGCCGACGCCATGAAGCTCGGTTTTGTGTCTCGTACCAACCCTCGCTCTGCTTCCGGACACGTCATCCTAGGTGTGGCGGGTTACAAGCCTCGCGAGTTCGCTGCTCAGATGAACCTGAACCTGGGCAACGGATGGGGTATTGTGCGCACCATTGTCGACCGTATCCGCGGCCTGGACGCCGGAGAGGAGGAGGACAAGGTCACCAAGTATATCCTGATCAAGGACCCCAACCGCCCCGTCCTCCGCCTGTACAGCGTACCCTCCAACACGTTCGAGGATGACGATGAAACCACTGGCGCTGATGAGCAGGAAGAGAAGGCAGAGGAGGAGCAGGAAGCATAGATGTGTGGACGGGCTAATAATATTTCGTCTCGTGGATGATATGATATCATGTCTTCTTTTTTTTCTTTTTTTTTTGTCTTCTTTAACTTTATCTGATGATTTTATTTTTTCCCCTATGCATACGCCAAAAGTTGTTTAGACTCAGGAATATGATGTCGATGATCATTCGGGTTTCAAAGGGCTGTAAAATTTCCTCTTATACAAACCTCTCACCACCACCAACTTCATTTCATCCTCAGCCATTCCAGAACTCATCTTCTCCATCCATAAATAATTCCTCTCTTGTTGCATTATAAGAGGACCGTCAAGCGACGAGGTTCGAGATCTTCTTAAACCCCTAATTTCCTCTTTGCAGGAGCATGCCCTGAAAAGTAGGTATTTCAAGTATCTCTCCTCCCCTATTTTCTACTGCCCCGCCAGGCTCATAGGGGAAATAACGTCTGTTAGTCTGTCGCAAGCCCGTCAGCTGGATAATAGCAGTTCGTCGTATCCGGCTCGCTTCAACTCAGCAGAATTAGCCTCCTTGCCGCGGGCCAAGAGCACAAAAAAATCCTTGCCAAAACCAGTGCATAACTCGGTCGATTCCCTCCTCATAAACCTTCATTATTGAGTGGATTCCTCACGAGATAGTGCTCCTTCCACTTCGATGATCCAATGTCACCGGAAATTGTCCGTCGTGCGTCACCCACCGCGAGCCAGGTTGCGGGCAGAGTCGAGTCTTGGCCTGCTGTATTGGCATCTGGGGTAAAGAGGGGAGAAATTTCTTGCACTTATGGGAACGAAGCTTCGTGTCCGGTGACTGGGCGGCCGGCATTTCGTTCTTCACTAACGGCATATCCTCGGCCTTTGGTTGGATCCGTGACCCCGATGCACAACTCTGTTTTCTGTGGGTGAACCTTGAAATACAGTATCTGCGATGGACCCAACCTAACCTCTCCGTTGAGGACCCGAGTGCAGATCACATCGGTTCATCCAAATGATGAAGGCCAGAGTATTGTTATAGCTGAGTGCTAAAGCCTCTGGGCCTGGGCTTGAGAGTCGAATGACCTTTTGGGCGGACTCATCGAGAAGAGATCGACAACAGCCAAGATCAACCGTTGCTTTGCTTCTCTACGCCCCCAACAGAGCCAGCATGCCTTCTCCAGGCTCCGGTGGGTCTTGGTGGTCTTGGGCTGGGCTAGTCCCGCTTCTCCCAGGCACGAGCAAGAGTTGAGAAGTGCTTTCACTGCACTGTCGAGATTTATCTCAGCACCAGACCATCAACTCTGGGAACTGATCGTCGTTCTTATACCCTCTCATTGGTACCCCGGCATTTGCACCTCGAGTTCATCACCGAGGAACGGCAATCGTCCCATTCTCTCAGGCGGTTTCATGGTTCTCCTTCGCGCCTATCAGAGCATCATACTGAATACTCCAGACAAACCCCCACATGCAATGTTGCGATCGTTGGAGGGGGGTACCATTCAGGGACGGCCTTGGAGGCTATGACGCGAGCACAAGCACTTGGCAAGGTATACGGAAGTATGAAAAGGAGGAAGAAAGAGTAAGAGGACCAAAGGTATATAAACCTCTCCGTGTCGGGCTTCATCGGAGAGAGGAATCCTAGTTAAACCAGCAGGACTTGCTTCCTTTGCCTCGTTGATATCTAATTGTTTCAACCCCCCCCTGTTTCTATTTACATTCCCGAAAGGTGTTCCCGGTTTTCAAAAAGCCTTCACAATGCACTTTAAGCTTATGTCTCTTGCTCTGGCTGGTTTAGCCGCTGCTTCCCCCGTGGCCCTTGAGAGCCGTCAGCGTATGATTGTCTCATCCTTTGCAGGATTTGAATGCCAGTAGCTAACAACCACCCAGTCAGTGGAGGAGATGAACTGCGCGACGGCGACTGTCAACCCGTGACCTTCATCTTCGCGCGCGCTTCCACCGAACAGGGTCTACTTGGAGGATCTCTCGGCCCAGCCGTATGCTCCGGCCTTAAGGACAGCTTTGATACGGCTTGTCAGGGCGTCGGGCCCGAATACCAGGCCACCCTAGCTGACAACGCCCTGCCGAAGGGAACATCTGACGAGGCGATCGCGGAGGCACAAGAACTATTCGAGCTGGCATCGACCAAGTGTCCCGATACCCAAATTGTGGCAGGTGGTTACAGGTGAGCCCGCGTGCCCTTCTTGTTTCTCAGTCCATGTTCAATTTCTAACGACGCCACAGCCAAGGAACGGCCGTCATGCACGCCTCCATCTCCACACTCTCGGACGAAATCAAGGATAAGATCAAGGGCGTGGTTCTGTTCGGCGACACCCGCAACCAGCAGGATGATAGCCAGATCCCCGACTTCCCAGTAGATAAGATCAAGATCTACTGCGCCACTGGCGATCTGGTTTGTGACGGGCAGCTGATCGTCACTGCCGCACACTTTACCTATGGCAGTGACACTGGTGACGCCACCGAGTTTCTGGTCTCGAAGCTCGAGTAAGGGTCAGAAAGACATTTCAAACAGAAGAGGCAAAGAAACTAAGACGTGAGGAAAGTGTGCAGGTCACCAACTTTCTAATTTTTTATTTTCCTTCCCTTCTGGAATTCTTCATCTGTATCACCTGAACAAATTCACATACATTCCAAATGTACATACTCAAGAGAAGAGAAGAAAACAGTGTATATTCAAGACAATAATATCTTTTGCAAATCAATCTTTGATCACATGCTCCCGACAGCCCTCGGTGTTTTTTTTTTTTAATTATTATTTTCTCTCTGTATTTCTTTCGTCGAGGAAAATATGATCCATCACAAAGACCCACCCTTTTCTTCGATCGTCGGAGAATTCTTATCGATCTGGGTCAACTTTTCAGTTACGAGGTACAAATCGAATGCTCATGAGAGTCTCGAAGATATTATTATTCTTGATTAAATACCCTCCATGATGAAAAAAATAAATAAATAGACGATCGAAAAAGCTGTCTCGCCAGCCCACTCTCCTCCCCCCGTTAATCCCCCCAATTAATACTCTTAGCGTCCCTTCACGTCGCTTAACCATCGCCCTGAGGTAACTGGAACGAGGTAGTGTTAACTCTATCAGGAAAAGACACTCGAGGTTTTCAGCTGCACAAACACGATGCCCACTTTAATTAGCCCAACTAATATCGCCTCTATGATATAGGCTCCTATATTAGGGATGAATATATGACAAGGCAAAATCGACATCGATCATCCCGGCTCATCGAACAGTTTAATCTATTATTCCACCGATTTGTACTTTTGTTCTTCGCACCTACCTCACCACAAAATACCACCACCACAACCACAACTTACCACACAGCCCACCCAAAAAAAAAAAAAAAAAAAAAAAAGAAAAAAAAAATAGACAGAGAGAAAGAGAAAGAGGGGGAAATCATGAGTACATCCCAACCCAAATCCAAACCCCGCCCAATCGCCTCCTGTTCCTTCTGCCGCTCCAGAAAGGTCAAAGTATGTATTTCCATCACCGTCACCGTAATATAGCAACCCTCCTTTTTCGAGATGAGGGAAAGGCAGAAGTATGTTTTTTATATCTATAATTTTTTAATTTCGGGCTTGGTTGTAGTGTGACCGTCTTTCACCCTGCAGTACATGCATTACCCGCGGCGCAGCACACGAATGTATCTACACCACAACAGACGAGGACCGGCAGGCGATTGCGCAGGCGGAGATGATTACGGAGTTGAGGGCGACCAGGAATCGGTTACGGGGGCAGTTGGCCGGGCGGCATAATCAGAGCCAAAGCCAAAGCCAGGGTCAAGGTCAGGGTCAGGGTCAACAGTGCGTGCAGAGAAACGAGATGGCGGAATTGGAGGCGGTGTACTTGGGGTTGAAGGGGAGCTCATTGGATGTAGCGCAGCAGCTTGTAGAGAGGATTCGGAGCGGGGAGTCGGTGAGGGAGATGGCGAGGGGGGAGACTATGGGTTGAGAATGTAGAGAGGAGAAGGGGTTTTTGTTTTGAGTCATATTAAAATAACGTCTAGCTGTTTTACAGACCGTGCACTCGATATTATCTGCGTAATTGATAAACCAACCAATATAACTTCGTCTTGAGACAAATAAATCAGGGATATATAGAATAAACGCAAAATGGGGAAAGCAGAAATCAAAGCAAGAGAAGAGTGACGCAGCCAAGAGATGAAGACAAGACTCAGTCGGGCGGAAAGAAGAATGGAAACAGACGAATTAAAGAAAAGACCCGGTACGCCGACACAGATCGTAGATGAATCGAAGGGATAATGCTCGCGGAGCGATCTATATACAGGTCTCCCAAGCCCAATTGCGAAACAAAAAAAAAAGTGCCAGAGAATCCGGGGGGAACCAAGAGGGTGATAGAATTTAAATTGGTAAAGAAAAAGTCAAGGGAATATGGTAAACGAACGGTCTCAGTCATGAATACATCATGTCATCCCCGGAAAGGGAAAATCCTCGATCGACTTTGGTCCCAAGAACACTGCTGAAACAATCCATCAGTTCGAAGTCCTCCATCACGGCCCCAAATCCGTAGCACCGGACTTTAGTTTCGAGGGTATCCATGACTAGTTTCACATCGTCTCGGCTCAACTTGGGGTACGTCTCATGGTTTTTCAAGGCTTGTAGGGCCATGATGGGAGTGATCTGTCCTTCTGTCACCAGCTGGCGACTAAGATTGAGCAGCGTTGTCAAATTCGCGTGCGGCAGGTCGTAAGTTTTGTGTGGGTATGTTTGTTCATCCGTTGTGGTTGAAATATAGCTTGGTGGAGGACAAGTCGCCATCAATGCGTGTCCAGAGAATGGCATATCTTCATCGTCCGCCTCCGTGATCGACCGTCGGCAAAGATAATCCGTGTGTTCACGGCAAGGTCCTTCCAATCTATTCTGAAGTTAGAAGTAATCCAAGCATAAGTTGCGTACAAACATACTTCAATATGAAGTCAATCTGGAGCTGGGGGTCATCTTCAAAAACTCCTCCACCTTGGACAGGCGCTCGACGGTCGATGGAAGCTAGTGCGTCACATGGAGCGGAGGTGAGCGCCTGGCCGGGAGGCGAAATGTCCTGCGTAGGCGAAGAAAAGTCGACTTGGTCTATCCCGTTGGCGCGCGGGCTCAAGCCGGACGAAACTGTGGTCGGTGGAGTGGTGTAGGTATTGCTGCTCGACGAGGCGACTACGGTTTGCGATGCAACACTGCCGGCTGGGAAGGGACTCGAGTGGAAGCCTTGATTCGGGCGTTCAGCCTTGCGACGCTCGAATTCGGCTTCGTAGCTGATGTTGTGAGCTGCAAGGATTTCCTTCAGGATGCTATTTTCCTCCGTTAAGGAATTAACCATTTCTCGGTGCTGGTGGACGGCTAGGTTGGCGCCTGATATTTCCTGAGTGTAAGCCTCTCGTAGTCGTGACACCTCGGTTTCCAAAGCTCTGATATACTGTTCCTTCCGTTCACGATGCGTCCTGTCCCAGAATACGGTTAGGGCAACTGAATTGAGAAAAAAGAGGATAGTCCTGTATTTCTACCGACCTCTGTGCCTGGCGATTTAATTCCTGTCGCCTTGTAAGAGCAGGCCTGCTATCGGGTTTGGGACCCCTCCGCTTTGCTGGCTGTCCATCTATTTTTGAGGTCAGTTAGGATGGCCGTCTACTAAGCAATCCATGAAGATCACAAACCTCGCGTAACTTTCTTCTGTCCTCCTCCTCCTCCTCCTCCGCCAAAAAACTTGAAAAACTCGGTACCAATCGTTCCTTTCAAATTAGCATGAGAGGGTTGCGCTGCAACAATAGCAATTAGTTTTCCTGTACAATAAAATCTCAAAATAAACCCAAGGAATCCGGTGGCATGCAAAGGAGGTAGCAATGACGAAATTCGAGTACGTATACACGCTGTACATGCGTCCGTTTATCATCACCAGTCGAGCCATATCTCCGGTCACAGGCGCAACCCAATCCGACAAAGATAGCGAAAAGACTAAAACAAAAAAAAAAGAGGGGAATAAGAACGGGGCGGAAGCACCTTTAAAAAAATAATGCAGAGAGGCAGATGATCCACGATCACAAGAAACCCTTCGAGCAAATTATCAAAGTCCAACACGAAATTGATTGGGCATATGTGAACCGAATCGAACTGCAACTTGCAATGACATGGTGAGCTTACCGGTACCCTGCTGCACACTTTGGCGATTCATCGCGTCCTGTTCCAAAGGCATTGGGCCACCATTCAAAGACATCGTAGCTGTGGTCGCCAGCAGAATGCGAGGTTGGTTGCGACCGGCGGGACGGCGAGAGGCAAGGCTGGCGCGAAAAACAGGGAGCGATAAAACGGGCGCAAACAACCGATCGGGTATTGAATCAGACTCTCAAGGGTAAGGGGCGGAAAGCTCTAAGGATTTATGATGTTATAAACATCTGGACCGTTGTCAGCCTTAAAATGGAAAGCCAACTTGAAACAAAGTGGATTCCACTCCTGTCCAAGCGCCATCGCCGTTGTTGTATGATATACGCACCGGCAGACCGGATCCCTTTCCCCCGAAAGTACGCGGAGTACGGGTCGATGGAGAATTGAGTTGGACACCACACGAGTTCCTTTTAATAGTGGAAACTCAGTAAATGGAACAACTGTTTACCGCGTTGCTTAATATGGAGGGGGGATGATCAGTAAGCGATGTGAGGGGGGAAGGGAAAGACAACGGCCGATAGGAGTAAAGACAGACGTCGAGTCGAGCGAAATGGAACAATAGTTAATAAATCAGTGATAAATAATCAATGAGCGATGATGATGATGATGCTGCAACTCCCGCTGCTACTCCGAGTGGATGGATGGCTGAAGTGGCAGAAGACAAAGCCGCGTTATATCGATTGCAAGTCTGCCAAGCGGCCCAAAACTCACAGCTGGGAGTCTGTTGCACCCAGAACGCACGGCTATCCGTTGAATTATTGGTTCTTGTGTCCGTTCTTCAGGGACCCCAGTTGGTCTGGTGTTTGTGCAATCTAGATGAGATGGCTTAGCTAGTGACGAATAAGCCCGGGTGAACCATCGATTCGATTCGGATGGATTGGACCCTCTTCTGCCCACTAGTTGGTAGTGCAAATGGAGGGGTGGAAATAATAACACGAATCAATCAATCAATCAATCAATCAATTAATTAATTCATAATCATAATTTCGAAGAGGCAAGGATTAAAAAAGAAAAAAATAATTAATAAATAAAAAATAATAATTTTTCAGAGCAAGAGCAAAGCAAGAAAGCTAAAAGTTTGCTTCCCCTATCACTTAATTCAAGCACCAGACTGAATTTACGACACCGGAGAGCGAGACGGAACATCTTTACTCTTTGAATCTCACCTCGGTTCAAATAAAAAGGAAAAAGAAAAGAAAAATAAATAGTCATCAATCCAGAAATTCAAGAAATGGAAAAGAAATTCCTCCCGAGTCTCCTGCCTTTTCTTGCATCAGGAAAAAGCAAGAATGTGTCCACCCATGTGTGTGGAGGGCGACACTTGATCATGCACACACCCTGGGCTCAGAAAACAAGCACCTCTTCGTGATCTCTTTGCTTCTTCCACGCCGTCTCTCCTCTTTAGGGATTGATTGGGGAAGAAGGGGAGGAGAACAATTTCAAATCATCGTCCCGATAGGGTTTTCCAAAAAATGTTACGCCGAGTACTCCGTAATAATATTGTCCTTTCCTCCGCCCTTCTGGAGTACCTGAGTTGAGGCTGTGATTTTTGGGAAGCCTTCAACACAATAAAATAAAATAAGAAAGGGAAAGGAAATTATTGCCGAATACAGTCAGTCGCAAGGAGAAATTCCACTTACTTGTTTCTTTTCATCTTACTGATTTAGAGTTGTTATTGATTGTTCCTGGCAGTTGGTGTTCCATCCATCACTAGAAGCAAGGCAAGAAGTCGAACTACTCGTAACTACTAGTTTCCTCTCACTGAGGACGAAACGGTTGCCCGCTCCGGGGAGATGGAATAATCAGTCGACATCTCATAAACTGCACCACACGAAACTCTTGTGTAACATGAACTATCCAGGGCTTCATTCCTTGTCCCCATTTACCATGATTCGGAGGGAATTCACGTTTGGACTGGTCACCCTGCGTCACCATTCATTGTTTTCTCCCAAGGCCCCATTTTCTCCACCCGCCACTCCGAGGGTTGTGGTCGGTACCCTGGTCCGCAAAGGTGCTAGACACCGATGGAGTTAAGGATACATCAATTAGTGTTCCTGTAGTGTTAAACTCCCCCAACGTTCCAAAGCCTGCACCTTGGCATTGAGTATGCACACACAGATGCCTCCCACACAACCCCACGAATCACAAAATCTTGAGCCTCCAGCTGACACTGTACCTACATACAAAGCCATAAAGTCGAGGGTGTTCCCGGACTAATACGTAAGGAGACAAATGCCATCTGGAACACTGACCAAGTGATTGGGTTAGTTTCCGTCGGTCTTTACCCGGACGGGTGCGACAAGGTCGCAGGTCCTGGAACAGCGCCATTTCACGCGGAGTTAATTGGCCAAGGAAGAAGGGGGGAAGCAGGGTGTGTCCCAGTAAAGTTGAAGTTGACGGAGCTACTGCATTATTTGGCATCACATACCCGACCACATGTGCCCTGCAGTTGAAGGGGAATCCCGATCCATTAACAATACAGGAAGGGAAATGATGAACCAAGCGAGGAACTTGGCTGGTATTTTCCATAATCTCATCATTTTCCTCTTTCTTTGTTTCTCGACTCCCTCAGGTATCTCTTTCTTTTCTTTTTCTGATTTTTTTTTATATCGTTGAGGCCATTCCCTACAGTAATTGTTAGAAGTCATAAATTTGTACTGCATTGAGGTGACGGGCGTGATTGTTGTGCTTCAGCCGTGTTACCTCGCAATTTCTGCACGGGGTCTCCCGCACGCATTTCCCAGCCACGGATACACACGTTCCACGATCAGAACCAATAATAGAAAGCGGGATGTGAGGAGCCTTAGCCTTGGAGACGGCTGATCAGCCTGGTCACATCATGGCAGGTTATTACAAATACCCCAGAAGAAGCATCAAAAAGAGGAAGACGACGAGGAACGGGGAGGAACAATAGTCATAAATAATAATCACGTTGAGCAACAATCAGACTGGGGACAGAAGAAGCCAGGAAATGGCACTGGAATTCCGATCGAGATCCCCATCCTGGCCGATTCGTGGTGAAGAGATTGGACAGCCGGTCTTCGATCGGCGCTGAAACTATCGTCGGCGATCTCTCGCCTAAGGCCACAACCCATCCCAATCGGGACGCAACGCCACCCCGCCGTCATCCTCTCTTTGGCTGGGGATGAAAACCGTGATCCGCAACGGTGCGGTTACCTCCCTCACTGTGCCAGTCGTGTTACTCTTGCTTCTCCTAGTGATTCACTAATTCCTCACTAACTCCTTCTCTCTGTGCAAGCAAGAAATCCCGTCCACTCGGGGTGCAGGGGGAAAGGAAAAGAACAAAAAATTTTCTGTTCATCCTCCTGATCAGGTCCTGCCACTGATAACATGGACTCAGAGTAAGACGGGCAGTCGAAGAAAAGGGGAGGGGAGAGAGAAAAAAAAAAGGAAGACGGGCTCCACTGTTCATCCTATCGATGCACGCCCTCGTGGTGTCATGGATAAGTCGGAAATCCTCGTCCATGTCTCTGCGCCGAGTGCGCTCGCCGATGATTCTCGCTATTGTGCTCAGGTTGAGGCTATTATCAACTGGCAATCCTGCTCACGTGAGGTCATCCCACTGACGACAGATTCGGTCAATAGACCCCCTGCAGCGGGCAGTCCCCTCCAACAGGCCCAGATACAGGAACAGGAACAGATCCAGGAACAAGACCGAGAACAGGAGCTGCAACAGGAACCACCATCATCACCCCGCGTCTCCACCGTTCTATTGATCTCACCACATACCCAGGCCCCAACCACAACCAACACTCCTCCCACCCCACGACGCAACTCCCAAAAGGAATCTCTCGCTAGTCCCGTTAGTGTCATCCCCGACTCTCAACCCCAAAACCCAGACGCTGCAGATGAGTCCCTGCACGACATCAGCCGCGACCATCTCTTCCTCCCATTTTCTCGGGAGCACTCCCTAACAGCAGCCTCTCCCGGAGCCCCTCCTTCCTCTGTTCCATCCAAAAGATGCCGGGTGCACTCACCACCCCGATTCGATCGGGGCACTCATCAGGCATCATCTCCCCCTTCAGATCCTGATCAATGTCATACCTCTCCTACAAATCGCGACCCTTCAACCCCTGTAGCCTTCAACCCTTCCGCCCACCTGGAAGATGAGCAAGAAGCGCCACTACCGCAACCAAAAGCCTATCCCCCTCGCCTTCCCCTAGAAATTCACCCGCCGTTACCTCCCGTTTCGAATGAGCAATTCGTAACCCACATCACTCCTACCCTAGCCATGCTAGCGAAACGATTAAACTCGACCCGCATCTACAACCCGGTTGAGCAAACAAGGGAACTAAACAAGCTCGAACGAGGATACTGGTATTTCCGAATAAATCTCCTATCCCCGAATGCATCATCTTTGTCAGTCCTCGCCCCTGGTCTTGATGGAAGCAGCTCTCGGGATACGGCCGACAGAACCTACACAGATATCGTAAATGATCCCACACACTGGGATATATCCTTCTTCTTTCGATTTTGGTCCTTCCTCTCAGACTTTATATCGAAGGACGGCCGTGCGGGCTGGGGAGTCTGGTGCATCCTAGAAGATGTGGCCCCCGATAGAGGAACTTCAAAGCGGGAAACCCTCACGATTCCTAATAACCTCCAACGCGTAGCTCTAAAGGTTTACGCATGGGGCGAAACCGCTTGCCATATCTATCTACTCTTATTCCTGGCGAGTGAACGACGTATTCGCAAGATGGGAGCCCAATGGCGGGACGGCGGCGATATCGTCATTATCCAAATGCCTTAAGGAATCCTATGCGAGCCTTATATAGACCATAGCTAGTAAATGTATATAAATCCCTTTTCTTATAAACCTCGAGCCCGTTTGGAGCCGTGCAGCAGAACAAATAGGGCAAAATAAATTCATTCATTGGCTGAGAAACTATGGTACATTCAAATAATGCCAGTTCCAGATCGCCGCATTTTGAAATCCTGTAGAGGACGACCAACTAGGAGTAGGAGTACAAATGATGCACAATGCACATGACTGTTAAAAGACGCGTCCCTCCCTAGCAAAGAATGAAAAGATCAAAAAAAAAAAAAAAAAAAGAAAAAGAAAAATGGGAATGTATCTGAGAAAGTTTTTGTCGGTTTTGTTTTTTGTTTTTTTTGAAAGGGGGGTTGGTTTTGTTTTCCCCCTGGGTGAGCCTTCGCAAAATGAAACGAAAGAGAGACGAGGATGAAAAACAAAAAGAAACCCGACTCCAATATGAGACCCTTGTCGAATAGACGAATGGAGAGGAACCGTTGACGCCATTGATTTGAACAATACACAAGGGAATTATCAAATCTAGTAGTTCAATTCCCCGCTCCCAGAACCACCAACTGCATCAAGGTCTTCGTAACTTTTAAGACTACGACCTTGAACAGCTTCGCGGGGTCCCATAGCCTGCTGCGCAGTACCAGAGCCCATACTATCAGCAAACCCACCCGCTCCCATAAATGCCGCCGCAGCTGGGTGGCCAGGAGGGATATAGGGGGCGCCTGTAGTTGCCGGCAGACGACCACCAGTCCCATGCATATTTGGCATGCCACGAACTGGACTCAAGCGACCACCCCCCATACCCGATGCCCCATGTCGATTTCCGCGTCTGTCATATGGTCCGGATCGATTGTTGTACCGACCCCCACCACGGCGCACAACACCTGGCTGGTGCAACCCAGGGTGGTCGCCCTGAACCATTCCATTTCCACTCCATGCCTGGTTATTAAGCCCCATAAGTGCAGGTAGTGCGGCTCCCGGGACAGTCTGGAAGCCAGGTGGGACGTTGGAATTATTTCCAAAGTAAGATGGCATTGTTGCCAAACTGAACCCGCGAGGTGTACCGGTTTGGTTCTGCCCAGAGCTTAGTGGGAAATGGCCGTTACTGTTGGCGTCGGACCGAGAGGGTGCTATACGGGCGGGATCAAGCACATAAGCATTAACCAAGGAGAGCTGTATCATCAGTATCCCCACGAGCATCAGAAGGTTAGAAAAGGCCATATATCACTTACATCGTTCCGGATATGATCAAACCACTCTGCATGGCGCTTTTCAACATGCTTGCGCCAGAAATGGTCGGCCTTGAACAATTTCGTACACTCTGGTACCTTGCACCGGTACTTTGATTCATCTTCCTGCTTGACGTGCTTCGCCAGTTCTTCTTCCAATGCCTCTTCGACAGGTTTACCGCCGAGTTTGCTAATGTCCACATTCTCCGGCTCTAAGAGTTGTAGCAATTTGTCCTCGAATGTTCTAACCCAATTGAATGCACGTTGAAGCTGCTGTTCTGACTTGGAGCTGAATCGCTGGGGCCGCTTTTCCTCCACGGGCGACTGTTGTTCCTCGCCTTCCTCGCTTGGCTCCTTTTTCTTAGCGGGAAACGGCTGTCCCAGAGCGCTCGCCCTTGCTACGGCCTTTGATTGTGTGGTCAGACCAGCTCGGGGTCGGCGAAGATGACCGCCAGGGCATTTTCGAGCAAGTTCGTGAACCGAGTCGCACTCAAAAACGCAGAAAAAGCAAAAGTTATAAACCCGCCGCAAGTACTCAACCATAAGGTCCAATTTCTTTTTCTTCGCCAGCAACTCCTCATCATCAACCTCGTCATCTTCCCATTCTTCAAGTTCCTCTCCTTCTTCTGCCTCACCCTCATCAACATCATCATTATCAAAATCATTCTTTCGCCGTTTGACGCTGACGGGGCCCGTCACAGGTGGCTGCAGCCACCCCTTGCCGCGCAGCTCTTCAACCCTATCTTCAATCTTGGAGTAACCATCGGCATTATGACCCATTTCGGAGTCGAGTCTAGATACCAATCTCCTAGCTAGCTCCAAGTCACGTTCGATCCGTTCAGGAGAGGAAAATAGATCCCAAAGGGCCTTCTTCCGGAGCTGGGAAGGTGGGGCATGAACGCCAACGTGGCACACAAAATCCCCATGAACAGGGTCGTGGATCGTCTTATCATTGATAGCCTCGAGGGCTTTTTCGGCAGCAGTAATAGTAGCCGCTCCATTTCCCATGCTATCCTGATCCATCTCTTCGCCTTCTTCCTCCCGCCCGTCGCCCCTTTCGACAACTGCAACATCTGGAGCCGGATGCAGCATTATCCACCCCATACGATGGTATTTTTTGGAGGGGTTTGGGTCACTAAGGCTGAGCCATTTATATCCACCATCTTGTTCTCCCAAATGCTCCTTGCAAAAATCTTCGATCTTTGCGCGGCTGACATTAGGTGCCAGTGTCTTGATAAGCAAAGCGGGTTGGGATAAAGCTTCATCGCGCAGATCTCCTCCTCGAGCTGGGAGCAAATCCAAAACCCCTAAAGTCTCTCCCACAGCCGTTGCCTCGCCTTCTTCTTTCTCAATCACACCACCGGCACCATCACTTTCGCTCTTGTAGATTCCTTCTAGTGTAAACTCGTCGAATAGACCGTTATCCAGATCGCGCTCCCACTGCTGGTAGGAATTCGTGCGAAAGTCCATTAGCAAGCGACGAAGCGGGTCTCTGACCTCTGGGATGTAGCGTTCCTTGAACCATTCTTCACTTCGGTGGTGATGCACGAAGGTCCGAGCCATTTTTATTTGGAGATCTACCTTGTAAGAGTCGTAGGCAGCCTGAATCTGGGCTCTCTCCCTATCCCGGTCTTCGCGAGCCTCTCTTTCTCCCTTGACACGATCAGAAGGCCGGCGTCCACCGTGCTTTGCACGATCCTTTTCTTCCCTGATTGATTGTTCAGCTCGCCACCATTCAGCAAACCAGTTGAACCCAACTTGGAAGTCGAGATTCAAAGGATTCGGAAGCGGGTTTGCGGGTATTGACCGTTTCCCTGCATCTTGACCAGGCACATATCGATCGATATTCGCAACGTTCGGGGATGGGGCGCGACGGCGATCCTCTCGCTCCCTTCCGGCATGTTCGCGCGCTGCGGTGTAGTAGTCATCTCGAGAAGCTCGACGGTCCGATGGTTCGTATCGATCAATCATAACGGGAGAGCGAGAGCGCGCACGTCCACGCCGCCGATCCTGGGAGACTACATATCGAGGTAAGTCAAGGCCACTGTCCAGGTCGGAAAAAATTTTGGGATTGCCTACCAGGTGATCTGCGACGGTAGGAATCCAATGACGCCCTAGGCATATAAGGATCACCTCCTTCGCGATTCCTCCCTGGGGATCCGTAAGTATCGTACGAATCCATAGGTGAAAAAGTTCCCAATTTCGAGGAACGATCTTTGGTGACACGCAAATCCGAACGCCGGGGTGGGAATCCGAGGCTAGTGCCTAGGCGAGATATCCGATAAACGTTTCCCGTGAGAGCAAAAGACGACGTAGAGCGAGCTAAGGTCCGACATCATCACACATTAGAGCAGGTTTCTCATGGTATTTAAAAAAAAAAAAATAATGGTGATGATCTTTGTTCATTTGGAGGTGGACGAAAAATGAAGGGAACGAGGTGGGCAGGGACTGAGTAAGAACGATGGCCGCATGGCGGTTGAATTAAATAGAAAAGAAAATGTCATAATAGAAACAAGGAGAGGGGACCCGGAAACTGAAATATAAAGAGGGAGGACACCGGCAACGGCCATGAAAAAAGAGGTAGAGAGAGGTACGAAAGCAGAGCAAGAGAAGTAAGGGTCTCGAGGGCCAGTGGCGGCGCGACGATGGCTAGAGGACTCCTGGAGGGTGTAGAACAGCAACCAGCAAGGATGATCAAAGTGATTAGGGAACCAAAGAGAATAAAGGGGGGGATAGTCCGGCGAAGAGCGATAGAATTGAGCACGGGAAGGGGAAGAAGAGAGAGACAAGGGCGGGTGACTCGAGCAAACACGATAAGAAGATGACCAAGGTAGGCGACCTACAAGAAGCCTTGCGTATGAAATAATACAATGGGTGAGCACACGATCCCAAACTACATCCAATCCGATAAACTCAGATGAAGATGAGACAGCAAAATCCGGAGAAGAGCCGGATAGACGATGCTGTAGAAGGGGGAGTTGGCAGAGAGAGAGCAAGAGAAAGAAGAGGAGGAGTTGAGGTGCTGTCAGGAAACGGAAACGAAAGGAACAGACGGGAGCTGGAGGGCTGCCGCCGCTAGTCCCAGAGCGGGATGGCGCAGCGGGTCCTGCAACTCGGGCAGTCAGTCAGTCATGAAGGTGAAGGTCTGCGAGGGCAAGCTCCCCCATACGCTGTCACTCCTCGAGGCTCCAGTTTGGCTCCAGTTTTCCTCTGCAGGACTCCAGAGTAGAAACTTCGGTTGTAGTATCTGATAGATCAATTGGCCGTGTTAATTTATTTCAAGACATGTTCGAACTATTGTCTGCTAGAAAAGGACCTCGTCAACCAACGAAAAATATATATCTGCCCACCTTGTTCACAATAGGTCTAACAACACCACACCGTACATCGTTCCGGTATTTGGTAGTTTTATGGATTAGTGGATCCCATTGGATCCCGAAACACAATTACTTCCTACTTCCTAGGGATCAATAACTAGTAAATTCCCAGGATTACTTAGTCTTCATGCACCAATCCTACTATAATACCCCAACGGTATTTACGGCATCTACAGCATTCACGAAACGGCAAGATGATACCGCAATGGGCAGCCTGGAGCGAAAGATAACTCAGTAGAAAAGTATGATTTGATATTTGTACATGGCTATATGGCTATATGAGGGGGAATCATCCGTGGGAATCACATGGGCGTAGTAAAAAACATGGGTAAAGAAGAAACAAAGTACAAGATACCACAGGAGGATGTATCATGATTGATGATCGTTAGGAGGGCTAGTCGCTGCCGATGAGGTGGAGACCTAAAAATTTAACTGGTAGCCACCTGGCCAAGGATCAGTTCCACTCCTGCCTAAAATCAAAGAAGGGCAAGTATAAGACAAAATCAGAATTCCAGAATCCTATATCCATGCTGAAACACCAACATATACGTAGCCAAGGATACCCGGGAAGGGTTGAGGGAGCGACTGGGACGAACAAGTGGTAGCGCGCTGTTCCATCGCTCGAGCGTAGTCAAAGGCCATCCCATCCTCCCCAGGCCAACTTAGACGTCGTATGTTTATTTTACCATCAAAAAACAGGTCTTTCTAATCCCAACCATAATCCCGCAACTCAAAAACGAACTGGAACGAGGGAAATTGATGCTTTGTCAAAGAGAAAAGAAGTAGAAGAGCAGCCACGCAACGATGAGCGGTGCTGTCATATTGCATTGAAAGATGTTTGTGTGTTGAGATAATCCTGGTGTCAGTGTAATATTTGCGCTCCGATCCTTTGAACGGGGTAGGGCCCTGGCACACAGTATCAACGGGGTATAAATCATGCCAGTCCGGAAATTCAAATCGGCTATCCTCCCAAGAAAAGAATATAAATGATAAAAGGGAATAAAAGCAAAAACATAATCACATCATACATGCAGTCCTAATAAACCGAGCATCATTGAGGCAATGATAAGAAACTTCGTGCCAGCATAACAATATAAACAGACATAATATCGAGCGGGGCTGAATGGGAGAAATGAACAAAGAGAAAGGGAAAAAGGAAAATTCACAGACCCATGCTAGAGTGAATACACATCGCTTGTTACTGGGGTAGAAGAAATAGGATCAAGTGTAGCTCCGGGTAACAACGTGGTAATAGATGAGTTGGGGAAGGAGAAGATTTCACCGGGCGCTCAACCATCCTCGTCAGAAGGCCCACCAGATTCTGGTTCACTGTCATCTGCGCTGGGCTTCGGCGCGGTCTTCGCCTTCTTAGTGGAATTGATGGTGTCGTCGTTATCACTGGATTTGCGTTTTTGCGCAGAGGGAGGGTTCTCCCCAACTGACTTTGTGACATTATTATCCACATTTTCCTGTCCAGATCCTCCTGGACCGACATTTTTCTTTTCCATGGCTGCGACCTCATCTGCAGTTAGGAATCGCCCCCCTGGGCCGCGAGGGCGTCGCATTGCGTGATTATGACGCGACTCATGGAGGTATGGTTTACGACCTTTCGATGTAAGTCGTAATTGTTCTTCCAGCTTTTGGCGGGCAACGCGACGCTTCAGAATACGGTGAAACTGCTTAGCGTTGACGTACAACGGAGATTCCTCTGCAGCGCCAGCAACCATGTCCGGCGAAGGCTGGTTTTGTTGAGCGGGATGCTGAGGAGGGGGCATGGGTGGAGGCACCGAAGGCCGACCAACATGATTGATCACAGGCTGAGCATTCTGCACATGTGGACTGCTGATATGGCTCATGCGCCGCTGCTGCATTTGTGCGTTTTGTGATAGTTGTACCTGAGAGCTCATCGGAGGCATTTGGCCAGGAATTTGCGGTGGCGACCGAGGATTCCTATCGGGTTTCACCTGCACGCCAGCCATGCGTGGGGAGCCGCGAGGACCTTGCTGCATTTGACCTGCCATCGAGTCTTGGTGGAGGGGGTAAAACTGTCCGGACGCCGCAGCAGTGGCCATAGCAGCAGCTGCTTGGGTGGGGGATATGCCATAGGTTTGTGGCATAGCAGTTGTGACACCATAGGATTGAGGGAAATTCATCTGTTGATGTACTGGTCCGGGGGTGTTTTGGGTTTGCTGGTAGTGTTGCTGCGACGGAACAACGGGTGAAGCTTGATGCGTTGGGTGGCCCTGTTGCATGTGCGCCTGGGGGTTGGTTGGAGATGTCATTGACCCTACTGCTGACCCTGCGTTTTGTGGTGCTGTTTGGTATGGAGCAGTGATATGGGACGAGGCGTGTGGGTGCTGGCCGTGAGGCTGTTGATATTGTGGGGAATATTCCATGATGAAGCTGCGAGGGTTCACCCCGTCACACTTCAAGTAGTGGTGTTGTGATTGGAGCTACCTAGCTGCCAGGAACAAGCCAACCGGGGCTAACAATAGCAAGCAAGATAGATGATTGGTAGAGAGCTATTATAGCCTCAGACAAGGAGAAGCGGTTTAAGAATCCTGATAGGATAAGAGAGAACGCGCTTCAAATGATCAGAGTCGCGTAGATGGAAAGTTACAAAAGCGGACGCTGTTTGTAACTTATGATTTGACGAGGAAGATGTGCGAGTCTGCAAGCCTGGCTATGGTGTCAGCAGGAGTACAGCTTTGGGCGGTCACTGGATTGTTGGTGGGGTTGAGATGAATACGGAGTGAGCTTGGGCTGGCGCTTACCAGTGGTTTTGCTTTGTAAGTTCTCTCAACTTCTCAACTTCCAAGAATCAATGAAATTCACCAGAGAAAAAAAGCTCGTTTGCTAGAATCACTTTGACCACTTTTCCCGGAGATTCTGTCTTTTTTTTACATTCAACTTGAAGTGTAACGTGGTTGGGCTCTGATGCAGCGAGCCAAGGTGCCCTCGGCAGGATGTCGTACTTGATGCGTTGTCAGGCAAAGCGCGATCTTGATAAAGATGCGCTATTGTCTATCGCTGGCGCAAAACAAACAATAAAAGAACGGAGGGTGTGGGAGCTACACAGTATATTTGAGGCGACAAGTGGCAGGCTACCTTTTTCCGGGCCTTAAATTGGTTAGGCTGTTTGACCACGTCCGTATGAGGCAGAGACGCGGAAGAGTGATGAGGCGGTGCTCGAAGTACGGTTTGTATGTTTCTCCGGAATCAAGTGGATGAGTGTATCCTGGTACACGGCCTCAGGTCTCCGAATTCTGAGACTGATGTCAGAATGCGCCTTGGGAGGGCTCTCACGGCGAACTCGACTACAGATGATCGTCAGTTTTTCTTTCCCCACTAACTGAAAACTTTCAGCACTTGATTTGTGCGCTGTCAAAATGAGGAGACTGTCATGGTGGCGGGGATGAGGGAAGGCCAATATCGTGGCAGTTTAGTTTATTCAGGGCTGAAGGATGTATGCGTTGGCAAGCGGGAATCATGATGCAGCCGGCGACATACCTTGTCAAAATGCGACGCACCACCCAAAACAAGGGCAACCTCTCTCTGCGCAGCGGCGCGGAATATTAAAAAAAAAGCCTACCAAGAGGACTATTTCTAGATTGCAACAATTTCAAACAATTGCAGCCCTGGCAAAGAAAAAAAGTGTCAGAATGGAAAAAAGATGTTGAAGGATGCAAACTTTGACGCGTGCTGATTGGGCACAGAAGGCGGGGGACGCGACGGCACGAGAAACACAACAAAAGTATACAATGCCAAAAAAGGCACAAAAAACAAAAATTTGGAAAGCAAGGAGGATCTGAGGCCAAAACCCTTGTCTTCCTCGAACATATGCGACAACACGTTCAGTGAGTGATTGCAATGGTTTTTTTTTGGGTAGGTGAAGGGGACGAGGGGATGACAGTCACGGTCTGCGGGCCGCGGTGGTCCAAGCCAAGGTTGAGCAAAACACGTTTAGGTTGGGTTTAGAAAATCTAAACTACCTTGACAGGTGGCTATTTTCCGCCGGAGGCAGAAGTTTCGCGACAGAAAGACAAATTAAGCAAAAGAGCGCGGTAATTTGGCCACCCTTTTTTCGTCGAAGGCAACAAGAACTCGAAAGCTCTGCCAACCAAAGTTGTGTTCTTTGCGCGACTGTGGGCTGCTGCCGCTGATGTCAGTCGGGCCAGGGTTGGTCCGTGACTTGAGGCAGGCGACGAGAGGCGCGAGGAACAACCACCAGACTGGTAGAGTGGAGTATTGGGGAGAAAGGGGATATGGGTTTATGGATGAACCAAAGTAATATGATTTGTGGAAAGAGGGATGGGGACAGGAATATGGAGAGTGGTTGGGCGCTGGGAAAACAACCGACGGATTGGAAGCCAACGAGAGGGAAATGCGCCCGATCGTTGGAGAATGCAGATACAGAAGGGAAGGGGAGGAAGTGATTGGATTTGTTGGGCCCCCTTCGGAGGGCGACAGGGTGTAATGGGATTGGGTACAGGGGAATTAAAAGTATGCAATCATAAAATCGCATAAAAATACATGGTAGGGACAATGTTGAGTAAGGGGGAACAAGAGGTATTCCACATACCTAGAATGGTGATTCGACCACAACTGTGGGAAAATGTCGAAAGAAGACCAAGAAGTGATCAATCACAGGGGAAAATTGATGGGGTGGAAAGGCAACTAGCGATTCGGTTGGACAAGGAAGATCAGTGATCGAAAAGCCAACCCAACGAAGAACGAGTAGGAAAAAAAAAAAAAAGTGAAAAGGCAGAAAGGCCAATGGGCTCTGTGCGGCCAGGAGGACAGTGTTGTTGACTGGAGGAACGCAAGGAATGGAGGCTGGATGACCAACGAGAGAGAGCAGAGAGAGAAGGCCGCTGCGACAAGAAGGGGCGGGTGATGGGGCATTTGTACCGCTGACTGGTTCAACAGCTCGTTTAGCGGACGAGGCGGCAGTGAATCAGACCAACAGTAGCCATCGCCGTATGGTCCCGTATTGTCCCAAGGGTCCGCCCCACTTGGCGCCTAGTGTATTAATGGAATCAGGAAATTTTATTATTATTATTATTTGACAAAACCTTGTCTCCCACTGTGAGAGAAGGAAGGAAATCCATATCTTAGCCTGAGATTATTTCTCCACATGGCATGAAAGAGAAGCATTGGATGTTGGTGTGTGAGTGGTATTTTTATATTTATTTTTATCCTCAAACTCGAAGTTGGGGAAAATACCGATTATTACAAAGTTGCACGACCTCATGTGTTGGCCTGTAAGCCTGATGATGTTATAATATCTTACGTATTGTATTGAAAAAAAAAAGTAAAACACCCCTGTGACTGCCAAATCATCACTTCGGTGTCCAGAACGTTTCTCGAGGAGGCAGACGGTCAATATCCATCGCAGAAAAAAAAAGGTTTGCCATATTTGATAGGGTCAAGGAGAAAAAGTGCAGGGGGAAAATAATGGATTTATTTTCTTTTTCTTGTTAAGAGTCAAAGCCCTCTAATGCACAAAATCTGGCCATCCCGAATTTGTGACGCTTGTCATGTGCAAGGCAGTGTGGGACTTCAGGTTGCGACCTCACCTTACCTAAGAACTGTCCTCGGGAAGAGCACAACCAATGGCCGACGGTGACATCGACCAGCCACCCCATTGGTTGCTTGGGCGTCCTTGTACGAATCACGACTTGTGTTGGACTTGAAATTTTGTGACTAGCCCTTCCACCTCTGATTGAGATGGTTTTTGGTTCTCTTTGGGGTTGTGCACGCGATGGAATTTGATATCTAGAGCATGATATGAACGGTAGTCTCCTCGTGGAAATGTTTTTTGCCGCTGTCATTGACGCATCTAAAGGATGGGGACAGTCGGGCTTCACATTTGATTTCGATTCTGTCCGGATCTTATGTATTATTGTGCCCAGGCTCGGTTATATACCCTATTTGGGAATCTTCCTCGGACAAACATGTCGATACAGGCATCACCTTACCGAAATGGTCGTGATATCAGCAACCACATATCCTAATTACCCCAGCCTATATGATGAGTGCACGAGTCGTATTATTAATATTATATTCTGGCCTATTATTTCAGGCTTTGAGGCTTCTGAAACCCGAATCAATCTAGCAGGAAGAAAAGGGAAAAAGGCAGTACGCTTCGAGAGAAATACTAAAAGAGTTGAATAAAGACTGCCAGTGGTTGGGTCGGGGTTGGGGCATGACGATCAAATACCTTACTTAATACGTTTCGGGATTTGATATGAGTTCCTTCAACTCGGTGCTCGGTCAAGCCAGATCCTGATATTTTTTTCCAAAGTGAGATTTGAAATAAGAAGAATCCTGGTCTGGGGAGAAGGTGATTGAAAATACGAGAAATTATTAATCCCCCCCCTGTGCCAACACGACAGCCCTTTCTTTGTGTGCCCAGCGGCCCCAGCCACACGGGCCCGCGGCCCTGTATTTATGGCTCATTTACGAGTCCCATTTGTATTTTTCTCAGATGAAATAATAATAGATTTTGGGTGAGTGTTGTCATTGACTCCTTTCCCCCTCTTTCGTGATGCAATTTGGGCAGGACCATAATAGCCGCCTAAGGTGGGTGCATACTTCGCATTATCCACTAAGATTGTCAAATATTTGCTCCAGAAATCTTAATCAACAAGCTCCCCAGGCTATCCTCAATCACCGAGAACCACTTTGTCCGGAGTCGCCTGGATGGCAGGGCAGTTTTGGCGCCGATCTGTCCCACACCACGTGTGGAAGCTTGACCGCTGATTGTTGATTTGTGATCCAGATTGAACTAGATATCCTCCATATGGTTGCTGTCAATATTCTAATTAGACCTCGACAAAGTCAAGGCGACACCTACAGGATACAGGAGAAAAGGCACAGCTTTTTCGACGAAGATAATTCTCCTCAAAAACATGAAATTTGCTTATGCTCTCCTGTGTTGTGATTATTGAAAGGGAAACGGTAACATACTACACCAGCATGACCACTGTATTAAAAAAAAAAGCTCCGCCCACTCTTTGGGAACAAATGTGACGTCAGTACCGTCATTTGCATCACACCGCTTTTCGTAAAAAAGAAATGGAGGAAAACACGGAGGAAAAAAAAAGATTGGGAAGGGACACCTCGGAGGAGTTGCTGGCTGTTTTGCTTTTTTATTTTTCATTTTCTTTGCTTTTCTTTTATTGCTGTCATCTCCCTTTCTGTGCTTCTTTGATTTTTTCAATTTTTTAAAGTTAAACCATTTATTTTTGTGCATATTGAACCTATTTTGAGTGTTGATAGGCTGTACTCGGTGTACTCTGTCGTGCTCCCTCAAGGAATTTAAATGTTGATCCCTACCTGATTAATAATAATCTACGAAGTGTGTCATTATTTTACCGTGGATCGGTATACTTTGCCGTGAGCTTGAGCAAAGGAACCAACGATTCGACACCGATTTTGCACTCGGCCCAAGGGACTTGATGGAACCTTTTCTTGGAATGCCTCAAAATGACATAAAAACCATCAAATTTGCTTTCATTTGAACTCCTTATCCTTTCATTACCCTTTTGTCTCGTTTCCCGATCAGTCTCTTGCCGCATTGACAGCTTAACTGATTTAAACCTCGAAGAATGTCAAGGAACGACGTCTGATTGAGGCTTGGAAGATATGAATTCTAACTGTGCTTTCCCCATTGTTATTCATACAACTTGCGCCATGCGACCCGTTTGGTCAGGGGTTACGCTGGCTTGGGGTGCACTGAATTTAGAAACTCGACCTCGAAACCTGGAAACCCCATTCATTAATGCAAATTACAGCCGTGCGAGAATTCCTCCTTTGATGAGGAAGCATCAAATACTGTCTGGGTAGCACAACAAGTGGAACCGAAAACTGTCTTCTGCTACCATAACCACTCATGATCAGAATTAAGTTTCTGTTGGCTGACTGACTGTTCAAATCATATTCTTTAGAAGACGAAGGTTGCCAGAATTTAGCCAACAGCTTAGAGTGTTTCCACATGCAGTGGTTATGCGGAGTTTATCTTGCAAAAAGAAAAGCATATGCTATACAGAAATATAAAGAGGAAGGCATAGGTACAAATGATCATGGTACTTGTTGAATTTACAGGTTGCGGACCTGTTTCGCTACATCATCCTTGGAAATGGCCTCACGGAAGATCACAGGGATCTTCCATGGCATCTTCTACCGCATACAAGTGTTGTATTCAGTTCCTGCGAACCAAACAACATAAATACCCGCAAAATATGGAGGTGGAATGCGTGAGGGGTTTCAATCTAGGCTCTCCGGGCCCCCAACCTCCTTCTCTGGATCATCCTGTAGGGATATTAAGGTGTGAGCACCCTGGGATGGTGGCCAATCGATTGACTAACGGCATGGCATATGAGACGCAAGCCGCGAAAAGTCTATCCCCCGTGATTGCTTTCAGCGGAAAACAAACTATCGCAAAGCGCGGACTAGTTATGGCCCATCACGCTTGGTACTGGAATATAGAGCATCATTTGGTGACTGTGAATACGGCGACTAGTGGTTGACGTGGCTTGCTCCGCAAGCGTAGCTCGTGCCTGCATTGTTACTAATTGGGACAGGCTGCGGACCCGGTATCACACTCACTCAACTTGCTGTCACATTTGTCTCTCACAGTATCGTGGGTGATCAGCCAGGAGCGCAAATAGGCGCTCACACCCAGTCCAAGGCCCAGAGCTCCTCGATTCATGAGGGGTGAGCCCATGTCAAGAGCTCTGTTAGGTATGGCGAGGAAGATCCCACTGGAATCCAGCATCCAATCGGACCACCCATCTAGCATCTCGGATTTGAATGGGGCAGTGTGCGGCCTAGATTTTGAAAAACACAACCACTCCATTGGCTTTGCGAGGCCTGAAGGAGTATCCTTATACCTATATAAGCAATAGTAGGTGTCGTTTGCCACTGCCACTCCCCTTCGTGTTCTGATAGGTAGTTTCGCTTTCATTAGACATAATTGTCGGCGCTTTTGAGACGGAATGGTATTGTTACCTGGGGAAGGGGGCCCCTGTCTCAGATGATCACCATCACTCGCTAGGAGTTACCTCTAATGCCCGATCCACGCCCATTCCCATGTGGGTGAATAAGCGTAGTATGTTTGAATTGACCGAATAAAGCGCTCAGCTTACTCAAGGCAGCCGTCTTTGCGCATGTTGTTTGGTGCATCATCCGACTTCTTCAAGAACTCGGAGAAAAGTATTTCATTCTACGGCCCACTTTATTCTGTAAATCTCTGTCTTAAACAAATTTGCACATATAATGTAATTCGAGCCAGTCAGACCTTTCACTGACGGAAACAAGTCCAGTGTGAACTCGCATGTTGGACAGCAAAGACCCGATCTGAGGAAGATATGTAGCCTTCATTCTCGACGAGAACACGTTACGTTTACAAAAAGGGCTCAAATTCGAGATAGCTACTCAAATATTCCAAAGATATCCCAAGAATAGAATAAACGAATTAGGTATTTTTATCTTTTTATCTCTGCACTTTGGGGCTGAGCCCTCTTGACGATGTCGCAACCGATTGGGCATCAATCCGGCGAATTGCTATCATAAGTTCGCTCAAACTCTGGCCCTGGGTTGGCCCAGAAAGATAAGCTAAAGTTACGCGCAAGGCCAAAAATTTTACAATCTCTTTTGTGTTCATTGCGGGGTGGCATCTGCCCTCTCGCTTCCACATGATGCTACATGTCGGTCTCTGACAGGTTGGTGACTGGTCAGTGTAAATGCCCCGAACCACAAGTTGGAGTGCCAGTTGTACATTCAATCAGGGTGATCCCATGTCGCTTACTCAGAAGACATTATTTTGTCTCTTTCTTCCACCACCCACATGAATAATCATGAGGTTGCACCTCGAGCCATAGAGTGAGGCCATGTGTGCGACTGTATGAGGTGAGAGTGGCTTGCTTTGAATCCGTGAGAATGGGTCTTTGGCTTCGATCGAGTAATGGCTTTGAGTCCGGATATGTGTCCTGATGAGGATATGAGGTATGTCTCTATGTCTCCACCCTACTTGACTGATCTTACTGTTGAGAAGGACCCCTAACAAAGAACCATCTCAGGCTAGGTTTAGAAGCGGGGAGTAACAGAGGCCGCCCTTTGGGTTGGGTGACTTAATTCTCGAGTACTTTAGGAATGCCTGGTAGAAACACCAGACATTTGGGAGTTCCCTTAACTGGGATCTAAAGGGAAGAGAAAACTGAGTCTGATAACGTGCCGATGTCTTCAAGGCTTCGTTCCGGAAGAGGGGATCACTTTGCCTCTCTTCGCCTTCCGTCCTGCCAATGGGATTTTCCTGACCTCCTTGCCGTCGTCCCCCAAATTTCGAGTAGCGATGTAGGGGGGGGATCCATAAATTATACTCGGGGTGGGCGTGGGGTCGGTGAGGATTGCTGGGCCTCTATCCTTCTTGATGATGGGGAAGCCCTAGTTTATCCCTAGGAAGGCACCTGGAGGTAGTCTGAACGTGATCAGGGAACCGACCACGCTGGAATTTTTGGGGCGATAACTAACATAGTCAGGTACGGGGGTATGGCTTGGAATCTTCTCCTCTCCCTTCCCCCGGCGGCGCAATTTCTTTGGGCGGAGAGTTTCGTGGCGATATATTTTTGTGTATGAGAGAAGTATGAAACTTGATATAAGCTGTACGGGCTATATATTAGATCAACAAGCTTGGACTCGCTATATGAAGCCAAGGAAATATATGGAGTCTCTCTCATTGATTCCTAAATTCCTACCACTTTCAGAGCAACAAAGAATGCAAACCTTGCTTTGCTGCAATGGTATCCTGATACTAGAACACACAATGCAATGCAACAACAACATAATGTTGCCGGAGTGTATGGATTCTGTAAAAGATTTTCTGGGTATATATTCAATATTCATGGATCTTCGGCATGGCTGTACGCTGAAATTCTTGGTGGATAACTAGAGAGTCCTGCGAGATCTAGTACATTTGGTATGGGCCGCTTGGTTACTAGGAAGAATATTTGGAACCCTTGTTTTGTTTTTAACAGGTTACATTATTCGGCTATCCTGTGGTGATGTGAGACTTGTTCTGGTCTTTCTCAGAAAAAGAAAAAGGAATGCTGTGCTTTGGCTATCAGGGGCCGAGCGACAATGACCTTCGACGCTACTATGGGTGTGGACTTGAGGCCTGGAAGTAACCTACTTCCTACATTGAGTCCGGTAAGCGAAGTGAGGTAATGATGAATGAAGTGCTTCCTGCATATGAGCACATCTAAAAAGGTGCATATTGATGACTACCTATTTCATGTGCTGGATCAAAAATAGTGCCAACGGCTACTGCTTTGCTAAATTGCTGATCTTGGGAGGATCCAAGTACCTGGTTGGGGCAAACCATGAGGCACCTGAAGGTGAAGATGATTGGAAGTTGGTTCAAGGTGGATTATCTAATCCGGCTTGGGTCCGGCGGTCGATATCTCATGTGGCTTTTTCCGGTGCCTGGGGTGGGAGCGGGCTGGTTCTCCAGTCGGGTCGATCGCTTCAATCATCCCCTCTCCCTTTCAACCAAACTCTTGCAGATAGCCCGAATACTGTTCTAGTCGCGCAACAGATTGGTTTGAAGGTTGCAGAGCTTGGTTTTTGCCGCGATTTGACTCCTGAGACGCGCCACAATACTCTCAACACACGCTTCGATATATATGACGTCTTTGTTGACACTCGGCACTAAGGGTCAATTTTCGCGAGACTTTGCACGGAGGGGGAAACACCAATAACCTGGAACTGATAGTGGACGGACTTGGATATTACTAGCTTGCGTGGCACTCTACGGCGGCGCTCCTTGCGGCGTTCGCAACTTGTGATTCCTGTTTGAGCTGGGAGGAAGGTTTGACGGTTATCGCGGTTGCTGTGGTGCGACGTACCCCGGGTATATGGGGCATAGGTCAAAATGGCTCCAGGAGGTGGAGGAAATATCAAGGTGGTGGTAAGAGTGCGTCCGTTTAACGGCAGAGGTGAGTCCGGAATATTTCGGTCCTTGATTTTCTTGAACGCCCCTAACTTTTCTTTTACCTAAATCAGAAATCGATCGAGGTGCAAAATGTATCGTGCAAATGAAAGGAAACCAAACCGTCCTCATCCCCCCACCCGGTGCCGACGAAAAATCACGAAAAGCTGGAGGGAAAGCTGGAGGCGAAGGCCCAAAATCATTTGCATTCGATCGGTCATATTGGTCTTTTGACAAAGCTGCCCCCAATTATGCGGGTCAGGACAATCTTTTTGGAGACCTGGGTGTTCCGCTTCTGGATAATGCCTTCCAGGGTTATAATAACTGTATCTTCGCCTATGGTCAGACTGGTTCCGGAAAATCATATTCGATGATGGGATATGGAAAGGAATTTGGTGTTATCCCGAGGATCTGTCAGTCCATGTTCGAGCGTATTGCGACAATCCAACAGGACAAGAACCTCGGCTGTACAGTAGAGGTTTCATACCTCGAAATTTACAATGAGAGGGTTCGCGACTTGCTTAATCCTTCGAACAAGGGGAATCTCAAAGTCCGCGAGCATCCGTCGACAGGTCCGTACGTGGAGGACCTTGCTAAGCTTGTGGTACGCTCTTTCGATGAGATCGAGAACCTGATGGATGAGGGAAACAAAGCCCGAACGGTGGCCGCCACGAACATGAATGAAACCTCTAGTCGATCGCATGCCGTCTTTACTTTGACGCTCACACAAAAGCGGCATGACGCAGAAACTTCAATGGATACTGAAAAGGTGTCGAGGATTAGTTTAGTCGATCTTGCTGGATCGGAGCGTGCAACGTCCACCGGCGCAACTGGAGCTAGATTGAAGGAAGGAGCAGAAATCAACCGCTCCCTTTCAACCCTTGGCCGTGTGATCGCGGCCCTAGCCGACCTGACCTCTGGCAAGAAAAAGAATGCTTCGATGGTTCCATATCGTGATTCCGTTCTCACATGGTTGCTGAAGGATTCCTTAGGAGGTAATTCCATGACGGCGATGATTGCTGCTATCTCGCCTGCTGATATTAACTTCGACGAGACCTTGAGTACTCTACGCTACGCCGATTCCGCCAAACGGATCAAGAACCATGCTGTTGTCAATGAAGATCCTAATGCCCGTATGATCCGAGAGCTCAAGGAGGAGTTAGCTCAACTTCGAGCTAAGCTTGGTGGTGGAGTGGCTCCAGGGGGTGCAGCAGGAGCAGTAGCCGGTGGCATTGTTGAGGAACAATACCCCCCCGACACTCCCTTAGAAAAGCAAATGGTGTCTATCCAACAGCCGGATGGCTCTGTCACCAAAGTTAGCAAGGCGGAAATTGTGGAGCAGCTCAATCAAAGTGAGAAACTCTATAAAGACCTTAATCAAACTTGGGAAGAAAAATTGGCCAAAACAGAACAAATCCACAAGGAGCGTGAGACTGCATTGGAGGAGCTTGGGATTAGCATTGAGAAAGGCTTTATCGGCCTCAGTACCCCCAAGAAAATGCCGCACTTGGTTAACCTCAGTGATGACCCTCTCCTAGCCGAGTGCCTTGTTTACAATATCAAACCGGGAAACACGGTTGTTGGTAATATGGACCAGGGAAGCAACGTGGAAATTAGACTTAATGGGTCGAAAATTCTTGCTAACCACTGCCATTTTGAAAACGCGGACAATGTTGTGACAATTGTTCCCAGTGAGGGTGCGCCCGTTATGGTGAACGGGCTGCGCATCGACAAACCAACTCGACTCAAAAGTGGGTTCCGCATAATTCTTGGTGACTTTCATATCTTCCGCTTCAATCATCCTCAAGAAGCTCGTGCCGAACGGGTTGAACAGAGCTTGTTGCGCCATTCTGTTACTACAAGCCAGCTCGGTTCCCCAGCTCCGAATAAAACCCATGATAGGAATCTCAGTAAAGCTGGCTCGGATATTGAGTGGGATTCGAGCAGGGCTGATTCGCCGATGCCTTCCCAACGGGGGAGGGAGTCTGATTGGTTTTATGCGCGCCGCGAAGCTGTGAGCGCAGTGCTAGGACCTGACCACATCTCCCATATGCCCGATGACGAGTTGGACGCTCTCTTCGAGGATGTGCAAAAGGTGAGGGCCACACGCCGTGGCCTGATGGAAAATGAAGAAGACTCCGACTCGCTTAGCTCTTTTCCCGTTCGAGACAAGTACATGTCCAATGGTACCATCGATAACTTCTCCCTGGATACTGCTATTACAATGCCTGGAACCCCTCGACAACAGCCTGAAGAAGATAGCCAGAATGGTAGTTACATGACTCTGCAATCGGTACGTCAGGATATGCAGAAGCAGCTCGATCGACAAAAAGAACAGTACCAGGACAAATTGAGAAGCGCAGAGGCTTCCAACCAAGGTGGTGAAGATTTACGTTCCGAAAAGGCTCGTATGGAGGATGCTCTTCGAAATACCAAAGCGGAGTACGAAGAGCAGCTGAGGAAGCAGAAGGAAATATTTGAGTCTCATATGAAGGATATGGGCCAGCCAATTCCAAAGATCTATGAAAATGGCTTTCCGAAGTTGGAACCTAGGGAGTTAGAGGTCGCGCAGTCGGTATTTCAGCACTGGGCTCAGCAAAACTATGTACGCATGGCCGAGAAAGTATTACAGCACGCTTCGCTGTTGAAAGAGGCTCAGGTAATGAGCCACATAATGGACAAAAACGTTGTTTTCCAATTTGCGATTATCAATCATGGCCACAACATGGCTTCATCCTATGATCTCGTACTAAACGGTATCTCTGGAGATGAGGATGTAATCCTCGACGACGCTAAAAAGCCATGTGTTGCGGTTCGTGTCATCGACTTCAAACAGTGTGTTATCCATCTTTGGTCTATTGAAAAGCTCCAACGACGGCTCCAAACCATGCGTCAGTTGCATCAATATATTGATCGACCGGATTACATCCAACACTTCAAGCTAGAGAATCCCTTCTCTGAGCCCTGCTCGCCTCAATATTCCCTCGTTGGCGATGCTGACATTCCCCTTACAGCGGTCTTCGAAACAAGAGTTCAGGATTTCTCTGTTGAAGTTCTTTCGCCATATACGCAGAATGTTGTGGGTATCATTCGATTATCCTTGGAGCCTTCCTCTGCCCAAGCACCATCGTCAACTCTGAAATTCAATGTGGTAATGCGTGACATGGTAGGATTCGCAGAGTGGGAGGGTACAGACGTGCATGCGCAACTCGTTGTTCCAGGTATTTCCGATGAAGGAGGTGCTACTACCACTCAAATGATCAGTGGCTTTGACGAAACGCCTGTCCGATTTGAAAGTGTTCATAGCATGAGTCTTCCACTATCAAGCCCCCGGACTGCTGCGCTAAAGATATGCGTGTATGCCCGCGTGACTCAGATGCATCTTGATAAACTTCTCAGTTGGGATGACATGCGTGACTCGGCGGAGACGAGGCCCCAGGATCGAAAACAACCACGGATTGCGGAATCTGAATACTATTCGGAAGAAAGACACGATGTGTTTGCAAGAGTCCAGGTGCTTGAGCTCGCGGAATCCGGAGAATATCTTCCTGTCGAAGTCGTGCAAAATAACAACCTTGATGCAGGGACATACCAACTCCATCAGGGACTCCAGCGTCGGATCTCAGTCAATCTGACTTATAGCTCAACTGAAAGCCTTCCATGGGATGATCTTAGCAACATCCGGGTGGGATCCGTGCGGCTACTTGATCCCTGGGGGAAAATTCCGGACCAAGACCTTCAAACTCCGGACGTTCCGCTGAAGTTTCTTCAAGAGCCCATGGTGAAAGATAATGCCGACGGGACATCGAACGTAACAATTCTGGGGCAATGGGACTCGAGCTTACACGGATCTCTCCTCCTTGATAGGGTAACCGCGGATAAGTATCGTGTGCAGGTAACTGTGCGATGGGATCTCGTTTCCTCCCGCCTGCAAGATCCCGTTTCGTTCGACACGGATCTCACACTTCAGGTGCAGGGCCGGACATACGTTCGGCCCCAGTCGATGTTTAAGTTTTTCAACTCAACTCGGATTGTACACTCGACAGTCCGCATGTTTTCCCTGGTAGTTCGCCCCGTATCTGCAAAGCGGGCTGCGGACCTTTGGCGCATGAACACTCAGAATGATTATGTTAAGGGGGAGGAGCTTCTTACTTCCTGGTCTCCTCGAAAAGCTTCACTTGTTCGAGACTATGTGACATCCCGTAAGCGACGGCGGCGTGTTGCTGAATTAAATGCCGCGAAGGGGGCCCTCAGTGCCACCAGCCTTATTGCATCACCCCCACGAAGTGGAAGATCGACTCCACTCCGTAGCCAGGAGATCAGCGACCGCAAAGCCAAACTCCTGCAAAAATATGTTGATCTCTGGGCGTCAAAAACCGACCCAACGGAGGCTATCCTTGTCCGAAGCAACACCGAGCCTCCGGCGGGAGGTGCTGCGTTTGCCTCTCGTGCGAAGACACCTACCTCGAGTGAGGATTCTGACTCTTTCCGCGACAAGGCATCGTTGAAACCACGCTTTATTGCGACCGTCCAAACCCTTCCCAAGAATACGTCCTCTTTGAAGTCAGGATACTTGTTGACCCCTGACGATACTAACAGCCATTGGGTGCGACGTTTCGTGGAGCTTCGTCGACCGTATCTTCATATTTATTCCTACCCCGATGGGGACGAAATCAACGCTATCAATCTACGAAATGCGCGAGTTGATCATGCCCCTGATTTCGCTCGCCTACTTGATGGCCAGGGAGCCGGGGAGAATGGAGCTTCCGCAAAGGGTCGACCGAACGTATTCGCGGTATATGGACCACAAAACACCTTTCTCTTCGCGGCACGAACCGAAGCGCAAAAGGTTGAGTGGATCTTGAAGATTGACGAAAGTTACTTTAGCAGCAACGGTGCCCGAGCAATGGCTAATGGGCCTAGGTAGTAAAGCTCTCTGGGGATCGGTTCACCTTTGAGTAACGATCGATAACTCTATGAATTTGCCGGTTTTACGCATTTGATGTATACTGGATGAATCTCTGGCAGATTTCCGTTGTTTATTTTGAACCCTGCTTTTTCAATATTGGAATTCCGTGATGACACTTCCATCCTTGTCGATCTTTCAGCTTCAATTCTCATTTCGTTTCTCATGGCTGATCCTCGGTCGTGAATCCCTTCTGTCGTTTTGCGATATTCCCCTTTCCATGCGCTCACCACCCTTTTACTTATTGATTTTTTGGTCGAATTTAAGATACCCCAGAACACACCCAGGTGCCTTCAATCGCACCAGCGGTCCCCATGTATATATCGAAAGTACACCCGAAACATAGACCCGGAAGGCCCCTTGTGTCCGCCGGCGGCACTGGCTCTTTCAGTTAATTTCGATTCTATAGTAGATAGGATTATTCTCCCGTGGTTGCTGCGTTTGTTGTATAATAATATTAGCGATTGGCTTTTTTCACCATCGATAAAAGTGATGCTTGGCACTTTTGCCGTCGTTGCCATGGAAACATTGCCCGTCTCTCTCTCTTCTAACCTGATCGCCATACAAGCAAAACTGCGACCTCAATCACGTCCATCGACGTTCCTTTTTTTATATCGAAAGATTAAATCTAACGCCAGTTTCTGCTTTCATTCTCTCGTACGGCCCGGTCGGGAAGGCTGGATTTGTGCCATCGTTGTCGACCAACACAACATGGCGATCGCGGATTTCCACACAACTTGAAGCTAACCACCAAGCTTTGGGTCATACCAGGTTAATCGAAAACCAACTTCGGACCCAAAATCTTCTTAATTGCCTATATACCTCATATATATATATTTATTTACAGAGAGCAAAACACCTCGTTTCTACGATAAGATATATAATGCCGCTCATGCATAGCCAATCCTCCTGGCTCCGATTTGTTGTCGCGGGGGCTGTCATATCATTGATATTCACTGCATTCCTCATTTTCGAGAACAGGCATTCAATCAAGCCCACAGAATATACCCTGAAGTCTCCACCAAAGACTCCTGTTCAGGGATGGCAGAATGCTCTCCCGCATTCCTGTGGCAACAATGCCACATGGGAGTTTATTGTCGAGCGGGATGGGAACAACCACGGATTGTCAGAGGAGCAATGCCTCTCCGCCTTTCCTAAGTTATTTGTTGAACTTGACAAGTCTGCCGAGTTTAGGGAAGGAAACCGGATTAAGTTTCAAGAGCTGGATGGGTTAACGGGTGAGAATGGGATGGTGCGGGCCATCATCGACCATGGCGAGGTAAGCATCGCTGGAAATACAAGGAAGGGGGAAAAACGATGGCGGCTAACGAGTGACCAAGCTGTATATTGTTGAATTTGGGCCGATGCCGTACACTTTCAGTCGGGGCAAAGCGACCTTACACTCTTTGAGTCGCGCGCTAGCAGCGTTTCCTGACAGGCACAACCTTCCTAGCGTCGAGTTCGTGTTGAGCACGCACGACTATAGTGATGGACAGGGACCGATTTGGTCATATTCGAAGCGCACTGGAGAGGAAGGAGTTTGGCTCATGCCAGATTTTGGCTACTGGTCGTGGCCCGAAGTAAAAATTGGGCCTTATAAAGATATCCGACGGCGAATTGTGGCCGTAGATGATGGCCAAGTCACCTTGGACCAGAAAGTGATTCCTGGGATGAATTTCCAGGATAAGAAAAAGCAGCTCGCCTGGAGAGGGAGTGTTACTACAAATCCAGAGCTGCGCGGCAAATTAATTGAGGCTGCTCAGAGGAAGAGTTGGGCTAGCATAAGGGAAATTAATTGGGGGGATGAGGATGATGTGCGGCAGAATCTTTTACCCATGGAAGACTATTGCCAGTATATGTTCCTGGCGCATACAGAAGGACGCAGCTATTCAGGGCGTGGGAAATATCTCCTCAATTGTCGCTCCGTTGTGGTCTCGCATAAGCTTGTATGGCTCGAAGCACATCACGCAGCTCTCATAGCTTCGGGCCCTGATGCAAACTATGTCGAAGTGGAGCGTGACTTCTCCGATTTGGACCGGAAGATCGAACATCTCATCGACCACCCAGAGACTGCAGAGCGGATTGCGAACAATGCTGTAAGAACCTTCCGGGATCGATACCTGACCCCAGCAGCAGAGTCGTGTTATTGGAGACATTTGATCCGCAAGTACGCTGCTTCATGCGAATTCGAGCCTGTTTTGGACGAAGCTAAGGATGGAAAAAAGCAGTCCCGTGGCACTCATTTCGAGACCTGGGTTCTTACTTCCTTTTAGACCCCTTGGCTGATCGATGGGTGCTGCCGTAATGGCTCCCTCCAACCTCTATCACCTTCATCTGATCTCTCTTTTTCTGACTGAAATGCATATATACGTGTGTAAAAAGAGAGTTTGATTGTATTTATTGGGTGCTTTGCGAAAACTGGAGTTTAGATATGAGTTACAAACAATAATACTACATTCTTATCATCATTGGACGTTGCTCTCTATCCATGAGGTCCTGTGGGGTAGGTGTTCGAGGGGGAAAGACGCCGAAGGTGGTGTAGGCCTACCCCCTTCTCTTTCATAACCCATCGTTCTCTCCCGCATCACACCCTCATTCATCATTTATCCTGGTTCAAAACCTTTATTATGAAGAATAGCTGTCTCCTTAACCACCGAGATTCCACCCTGCTTTCACATCAGTACCCGATTATACCCGTTGCTCTCCGCTCACCTTACCATCACTAACGTGACCGCTGAATCATACACGCAGAACCCTTCATGCGGGCACGCGAGGTGCATGCTCTGGCGTTCTGATGGACAAAGATTAGAAGGGATACGATGGCGACCTCCAGCAAGCCTAAAACTTAACCCGGAGATCTCGTTTGCTGGAGATTCCGTCATGGTGCGGGGTAAAAGCGAATCAACTGGAAAGTGTGTGGAAGGTTTTCACCAGACTTTCTGCCTTTGCTCATCTGATAGAAACACGCGGTATCTTTGCCAAAAGACGGGATTCAACTAAGAGTTTTGCCCAGGCACCAACGCTGGGGAAAAGTTCGATTGATTTCGGTCAAGCCAGAGGGATCGCCATGATCACCATGGCGCTTTCTCGATGATCTAAGTATGTGAGGGACGAAAGAACGCGTCGACTGATGTTTCACTTGATGGTAGTTAAATCAGGATGAAGCAGCTCTAGAGTACCCGGATATTTCGGCACCATAGATCTACTACTTTTTTTTCCTGAAGGAGCAAGGGGAACCCTCCCTCAAGGGATCTGAGACCCGATCGATTAACATCAGGTACGCCTGTTGATTAGTCGAGGTGGCCTTGACCCCTATACTCCACTTTTAAGTGAGAAGATCTACCATTGCAATAGGAAAATGACAGAGCGGGCTTTTTGTGCCTTACAACCTATCCACTGTTTTGGCACCAACTAGGACGTGGCATGTGCGACCAAGGATGACTCGACCCAAGGGCGCGGCCACTGGCCCAGTGACCGAACTAGTGATTAACCATGTGTTAAGGCTTCCATTAGAGGGTACCACACCCCTCAAGTTGAGAAGGAGAAACATATACAAGAGTGTTCTATCAGCCGACGATAGCCAAGGGTTTATTGTTACTAAGGTGAAGGGAGAAGCGATGCAATTTGGTGAACAACAAGCAAAATTCACCCTGCGTGACTAGCTACATGCTACGCCAAGGATGGAGGGGTGAGTCCCTTAAGGTTTCCGAAGACGTTGATGCCTTTTGATTGTCTGAAATCTAACGGTGGATGTTGACTTATCTGTTTCCGGAAATGGCACAAGCCAGCGAAGCGCCTGTTGCTTCAAACTTGCTTTTGGAAAACACAACCGCCACAAGAGCCAGAGAGGGAAACAACGGGATGCGACCGCTACACATGCGTCGACTAAATGGTTGGAATGAAGATTCTCCAACTGGGGCTCTTGCTTAGCTGCCACTACCTAAGTCTCTTTTGGTTGTGATGGCACGAGTTCACCAATAGGTCGTTCGGGTCAACTATTGGGCACTGTTGACGTTGGTTGCCCTTGCGTCAGAAAATGACCAAGAGATTGTGCTACAGCTCGGTTTCTTCTCTTTCTATTTTATTTATTTAATCTCAGCTGTATTTTCTAATGTGAGACTGGCGCCAACAGAGCATACAGTGTATCATCCGTTCGAGGCTCTGATCACACCCCGTTGGTGATCGACATCCACAGACCCCATCTGATTGCCGTTTTCGGAATCATTCTAGCTCACCGTCCAGCCCTACCTCTCCAGCCCGACTACGGCAATCCGGGACTGTGGGTTGCCCGTGACATCCAGCCATTGCGCCGGTTTTGAATTTTCTTGGTGTCTTTGCCCAGTGACCAAGTGGAGGTCTAGCCTGCCGCCAATGAAGTGGCCTGCAGCCCTTACATGGACACCCCATGGCTCAAAACGGCCATACTCCACCAGCCCTGTCAGGAAAAACCCGATGTCTCCAACTATGGACTTGTGGAACAATAGTCAGACCCACCAAGTTGCTAACAATGCATTGATTTCGATCCCCCACACCTGGTTCACATCTCAACCAACGCTAGACAATGTTCACCCAAGGGTAGGCCAGCAGACCCAGTATCTATTTTAATCAAATGACTGATGATACCATCAAACAGAAAAAACCCCAACAATCCCACCTTTATGGGACCAAATGCGGCGCTTGATATGTGGGTGGCTTTCGAATATAAAGCTACGACCGCGTCCTGAAGAGAAGGGACAAGCTTTGTTTCTACATGCCTCCCAGCCTCCTAGATCTCTGGCATTCTTTTAGCCGATCCCAGATTCCTTGCTTTCCTCTTGCTAATCCCATTGCAATTGGTGCAGAATGCGGCTGACCAACGCCTTTTCCTTGGCTGTCGGCTTTGCCCTGGTGACGGCATCCTCTGCCTCCCCGCTTCAAGTTAGGGCGGGAGCGCCCTGGCTGGCGATTAACGCCGATTTCCCGGACCCTAGTTTTGTCCAGGGGGATGATGGGCTCTGGTATGCCTTTGGAACCAATGGAAACGGGAAGCGTGTCCAGGTTGCCGTTTCAAAAGATTTCAAGGCATGGGAACGCCTTGACGTAGAGGCCCTACCCGAACTCGCTCCGTGGGAAACGGAGATAGATCACTGGGCCCCGGACGTCATAAAACGAGTAAGCTTTCAACGCACTACCTCTTAAGTCTTGTTTAGATTCGCATATCTTCAACTGCTAACCCTAGGTTTAGGATGACGGGAGATACGTCATGTACTACTCGGGCGAGGCCAAAGAAATGGTGCGACACCACTGCGTTGGTGTTGCAGTATCAGAGGGCACAGATCCTCGAGGACCTTACAAGCCCAACGCGAAACCGCTGTCATGCCGTTTGGATCAGGGTGGCTCGATAGACCCATCCGGCTTCCTCGATAAGGATGGTAGCCGCTACGTCGTGTTCAAGGTCGATGGCAACAGCATTGGAAACGGGGGAGACTGCAATAACGGCGTCGCGCCCTTAAAACCAACTCCCATCCTCCTACAAAGGGTGGCCGATGATGGATTCACTCCCGTAGGGGATGCGGTCACGATTCTTGACCGCGATGATACTGATGGACCCTTGGTTGAAGCCCCAAATCTCATCCTAAAGGGCGATACATACTACCTTTTTTACTCTACACACTGCTTCACGGATCCCCTGTATGATGTCCGGTACGCGACGTCGAAGTCGATCACAGGACCGTTTGTGAAAAACGGGAAGAAGCTCGTCAAGACCGGAGACTTTGGGCTTACATCGCCGGGAGGAGGTACGGTTTGCGGGTGCGGCGACAAGATCCTCTTCCATGGTTTCTGTGGTGAAGCTAGATGCACATATGCTGCGAACATCGCCATCCACGGCGATAATGTTTCATTAGCCTAAGGTGGCTTGGGGTGATGCTACTACCATTCGTTTCGCCTTTTTCTTTTTCTTTTCTGATCGAGAGATATTCCTGCTCGCTTCAACTACACATATATAGGCGAGTGTTATTTATATAAACACTTTTACCATTTGCACAAAATATTATCTGCGCATAGGATCTTTATGTAAATGCCTTCACTTTTTTGTCGCTGCCGCATAGTTTGTAGTAACATTTTTGTGGAGCCCTAATACTCGAAGTCGGAAGTACAGATCTTCGTCATAATAAGTTCAGAGGAGTGAGTTCGGGATTAAGAGAAGAGAGTTCGACAGTTTTTCATTTTTCATGCATTAATCATTTTAAAATTAGGGTATCTTCATCTATTATGCAAGTCGTAAGCATATACGTTTCCGATAATCATTTAAGATTTCTCAGACTCAAGTTCTTCCGAGGCCTCGGGCATTTCCGCAGATTGTTCTGCAGATTCTTCCCCGGACCGTTCTCCAGATTGCTCCTTCACATCTTTCTTCTCCGGGCTTTCCTTCTCCATCCTCTTTGCCCTCGTCTCATCAACCCATTTCTCAGCCCCCTTGATCGCTGCCTCGGGATCCGCCTTATAATTAAGCAAAAACCCTTGGATCTCCGCGGGCGTGAACTCCCCCGCAGGCACTTGCTCAGAGAACCTCCTCGCCATATCCCGGACATCCTTCAGCGAGAACTTCGCCTTCCTTGGATCTCGCACGAACCGCTGCATGGCCTTCACTTTGGCATTCTGGGCCCTTTTGTTGCTGGGCTCGGATTCGCGACGGTCTGCTCGTAGATCTCCCTCGAGTGTGGAGTATATGGCCGAGAAGAGTTCCATAAGGTCATTAGCACTGGCGTGGCCAAAGGCAACTGATAGATCCACCCGTCCGGGGCGGATGAGGGCCGGGTCTAGCTTTTCAGGGTGGTTGGTTGTCATGACGAGGATGCGGCCTTCGCAGGCGGCGACGCCGTCGATCACGTTGAGGAGAGCGGAGAGGGAAACGCCTGCTTTCTCGAAAGAGTCGTCGGATTTGTTGGGGTCTTTTTTGCTTTCATTTGTGCCGTTATTGGTATTGTTGGTGTTGGTGTTGGTGTTGGTGTTGGTGTCGGATTGGTTGTCCTTTTCGTCGTTGCGTTTGTGGGACATACCTGCACAGTCGACATCTTCGAGGAGGACGATGCAGCGGCGCGGGAGTTCGTGGAATAGGGACATGAGTTCGTCTTCGTCGAGGGTCTTGGAGCTGAGGTTGAGGAGATAGAGTTCTAGTCCTAGGAGTCCAGCGGCGGCGAAGCAGAGGCTGGTTTTGCCGGTGCCCGGGGGGCCGTGCAGGAGGTAGCCGCGTCGGTAGGGGATCCCGCGGTTCGAGTACCATCTGCGGGTGCTGGGGTGGAGGTATTCTTTGATGTCGTCGATGAAGGCTTGTTTCTGGGCCTGGTCGAGGATGACGGTAGAGAGGGCGCGGGGGGAGCGGGCCATGCATCGGGACCAGTCGGTGCAGCCACCGCTGCGTTGGCCGCGGTAGATGACGGTGCTGTTGCTGTCGCGGGCGACGAAGAGGCGCTGGGCTTCCAGTAGGAGTTCCTTGAGGATGGTGGGGTCGCGCCCGAGACAGGAGATGTAGAGCCGTTCGTTGACGCGCATGTAGTATCCGCCGTTATTGTTGTTGTCGTCCTTCTCACGGACGAAGGCGAGGGGGCGACCCTTAAACCAGAAGTAGTGTGTGCCCTCCGCGGGTGTGAAACGGAGGCGTTTGTATTTGTCCCGTGCGGTGGCGCGAGCCCAGTACTCGTCGAAATCGACGATAACATTTCCGTCGTCATCGTACTCGTCTGCTTCCCCCCAGTGGTCATCATCTTCGTCCTCATCGTAGTAGTAAGAGGAGCCGGAGATGCGGATGCCAGCGACAAACTGAGTGGAGCGGTTGGTGAACGCCTGTTGGGAGAGCCAGAACATGAGATAGTTGTAGACCTCGTCCTCGCGGCGAATCTCGGCGGTGGAGACGCAGTAACTCTCCAGGAAACCCTTGGCCACGTAGAAGATGTATCGCCCCGCAGCCGCAAAGACTGTCGCGGTTAAAATGTAGGGAATGTATACGGACGGGTCGATATGGAAGTAAGTGACGAGGAAGCGTGAGAGCATGGAGTAGCCGGGGATAAAGGCCTCCAGCATGGCCGTGTCGGAGGGGTTGAGCACCGGAGTGGAATTCATGGTGGCGCTGCCGTTGGTCTTGGAGGGGTTCATCAAATTCCCCAGATTAGGTAGGGTGTGACTGAACGCCATTGAGGATAATGCGGAGGAGGTGGTGGTGTCAAGGACTTGGCGGCAGGGGATTAGGTATGAATTGGGCACCTCTTGTAATGAAATTGACAAGCTCTGGAGAGCCCTGGAAGAGGATGGCGGACGGAGAGGATGGAGAGAAAGGATACCATGGTCGTGGGCGCCTTATATAGGATGGTGGAGTGTTCGTCATTGAGCCTCACTGAGCAGGCAGAAACCATCACCAAAGCCCAACCTAACAGGCATCCATCAGTCCCGATTGTTGCATGAACAGCAAAGACGAACTAGCGGAATGAAAAGTGGAGTGGAGACGGCAACTCTCCATGATTCACCGTGGAGCCTGAAAAGGAGCTGAAGGTGAGTCATTATTGGGTGCGGATGGAGCAAGGCGACCGATGCCAAGTGGTGGTGATCGACCGACCCGCTCTTCAGCTGCGCTTCAAAATCAATTCATTGGGGTATCTCAAGCTAAACTACCTAGTACAGTTCCTCCAGCCCTGTCTGGGCCAACGACCGGCCTTTCAGTCAATTAGGTGTAACGCAACCGCTGCGCCTCCCCGCTCAAGCGAAAAATAATAAAAAACACACAGCCAGAAAAAAAAAAATCTTGCTGCGGCTGTTTACATGAAATTATCCTGTTATGGAATCGACTAAATCGCTGACCCAATCCCCCACTCCCTTTATCTCATCCCAAATCGCCCCCAACAAGCCGTGGCTTTGTGGCTGATCTTCGTCATCCCCATTGTCGGGGTCTTCTTCAGGTCTAGTGTTTGGAGATGGAGAAGGAGATGGTGACTCAGGATCCCCAGGCGGCACAGTTGCCGCAGGAAGCGCGCTGGTTGTTACCGTCGTTGTCGTCACTGGGGGATCCGAAGGATTGTCAAGTGGAGGTGCACTCTCGTCGGAATGGAGTCCCTCAGGTTTCAAAGGGAGCCGCAGTGTCCCGTTGTTTGACTGGGGGTTAATTTCCAGCGAGTCGCACAGAATATTATAGACGTTGATGTTTTCTATCTCTTGTTAGTTGATAAGTTCTTCAGGGTTACGGTGGTGCTCATTGACTCACGAAAAGGTTGCACCCGACTGTTGGGAGGATGAGGAAACGCGGGGCCCCTGGCGACGAAGATGGCACGCATCAATGGGTGCTCGTGATCGTACCCGTGGATGCCCATGGGATGATAGACTTCATCGTTCTCGAGAGCCTGTTGGGCATCGAAATCCGGCCGCTCTACAATTGCCCATCCCGTCTTGGGGATGACCCAAAGAGGAGCGATACGATCGTTGTTCTTGAAATGGTATCTCTCGGGCATCTCTTCGCGTGTATAGATTTCAACTCCTTCGGAATATTCGGAGGACTTGAGACTCTCAAGTTGGGTTTTCAGAGTCTCGAGGTCCTCTGGCCGTTTGGGGCGGATCCCTCGCAGCGGCCAACCATCGATGTGGCTGACCAAATCAAGGTCGATAAAATCGTCTAGTTGAACAAGTCTCTCGGTGGCAGTGGTCGCCATACCGTGATCAGATACAATCACTATATTCACGATTTCGGTGAGGTTGCGGTCCTGTAGCCCCGAAAAAAGGCTGCCTAGCATGGTGTCGACTTGAGAGATGGTGCTCCTGATATCAGTGCTATTGGGGCCGTACTTGTGTCCGTCCGCGTCCACGTTGGGAACATACGCAGCAATAAGCTGTGGCCGCCCGGGGCCAGTTAGCTCCTCACTCTCTCTTCCTGGAAGATCGAGTAGCTCCAAGATACGCTCTGTTTTTCGTGGCAGTGCCTCCGACCCGTTATATTTGTCCAAATAAGTTGGCTCCACTCCTCCAATATGCGCCTCTGAACCTGGCCACATGTGGATGGCGGTAGCAAGGCCTTCATGTTCAGCAGTCATCCAAAGAGGCTCCGCATTCCACCACTTTGGTTGCATACTGGCATCGGGATGGGTATAGTAAAATTGGTCCTGTAATTCGGGGTCCCAGAATGTATTTCCCACTACTCCATGGCTCTCTGGGTATAAACCTGTCACGAGGGTAAAGTGGTTGGGGAAAGTCACACTCGGAAAACTGGGTAACATGTATCTCGGCGAGACGCCGTTGGCGATGAATGCATTCAGAGTTGGTGTTAAGCCGCGGTTTAGAAAGTCCGCCCGAAAGCCATCGAGAGAAATTAATATAGTTGTGGGCCCAAATAATGCTGTACCGTTCGATAGCAATCGTGTCGAGGTAGAAGAAGTACGAAAGCCAGCAGAGGCCTTATAGGCGCCGAGGAGGAGGATAAGGAAGAGAACAAAAATGGCGGAGAAAACGAGAGATAATTTTTTCCAGGATGTGTTTTGGTGTTTCTGGACACAAGAAAAATAGGACAAGAAAGTTAGCAACATTAATCAAAAAATGGAGATAATAACCTAGGAATGAAGGCAGGCCCCCTGGGCGTACCTGGATATAGTATTCTTCCTTGAACCGCTCATCCAGCTCTGATGACGATGCACTGAGCAAGGAGCTCTCATCATCCCGATGGCCTTCCTCCATCTCATACATCTCCTCGCCCACTTCACCCGATCCATGTTGTTTCTCACGACGTGCTCTGCGTGCATCTCTCCGTTGTTTTTTCCGCTGTTGTTTGAGCGCCTTCTTTCCAATCTTCACGCTGCTACTACTGGGGCTAAAAATGCGACGGAGGCCATGAGTCGCGCCACTTTTGGTAAGTAATTTTTCTGTCTCCTCTTCATCATCGAGTACGGTCTTATCGTATTGGGCGAGCTCTAGGGTGGTGCGGGAGTTACGTAGGAATTCATCGTCTTCAGAGTCGGAGTCCTGCTCTGATGGGGAGCGCAGAGACTCAGCATCGTCATCGTAATCTCCCGGGGAAAGAAGGGAATGACTGGGGATGGCACGTCTTGAAGACATGGGAAACGAATGAGCTCATCGTCTAAGACGGGAGTGGTAGAAAGATCGAGAAGGATGAGGTGGAAAAGGGGGAGGGGAGAAGGGAAATGTAGCTAATGGATGGTGATCGATTGATTCTTGGTTCTCGATCGGACTTGCGGGCCGATCGAAGCCAAGAGGGCAACAAACTTCCTTCATCTCCTCACCCAAACCATCATTCCGTTCTTACTCAGAGCCCCAGCAGCATGAAGATAATGTTACTAACAGTGGTAAACACTGCAAGACCCACGCCTCAAAATGAGCCGTCAAATCGGCTCCAGGAAGCGGCTGCAGCCACACAGCGCGACTTGACTTCCATCCTGGTGTGATTTTGAAGATGGTGGAAACCTAACAGGCTTAACAGTATAAGACAGCTAACACGCATTGTATTTCATTTGATGGCTGACTCAACAATGGAAGTCGACTGTGAGGCGTATCCATGCCCCTAACAAGTAAACCAAACTGATCTTGGTTGACGAGACCGGAACGAAGCCTCCCTGGCCAAACCTTCTTCGTTCCCATATGCTCTGAATATTGACGTTTCAGATTCATGGAATGGCGATCTCTAAGTGCTGTTGCCCACAACGAGTCTGTGGTCGCCATAAACGTTTACTTCTGCAGTCAATGCAGGCCTAACTGTGTTTGAGAATGAGATAAATGACTATTTAGAAGGAATCACAAGGCTGTCTTGCCATTGGAATTCACCGGATGTCTCGTTTCAGAACCAAAATTTAATACGTCATATGCCTAGCCAGTGGCCACTGTGGCAAGCTGGCAGTGTTATGTATGAAGACTACGAGCATCGCGACCGAAATGGGTAACCTGTCCTGTGTTTGCGTCCTTCCCCCTGTGGCTAGAACCCCGATCTTCATATCGCTGCGGATCCCCCCCGATCTTCGTCCCCATTTGGGCCCGTTATCCGACGAGGCCGCACCGGCAAGAATGGATCTCCATTCCTCCTGGTGGCCAATTTCCTGTTTGCGGGACTGTTATCCCCTCCCTTCTGGGGCTCTTGGTCCTGCAATCGTGGTATCACGTGATATCCGCCTTGCCCCCAGATGGAATGCTGGATCATGGGGACGGGGAAGGCCTTATTCGAGGCTTCGGTTCGGGCTTCTGGTGGTGATCGGGGCAGCTTCAGATTATCCACAATGGTATCCGGATGCAGAAAGTTGACAACATTATCCCCCTCAACATACTCCCGCTTCCAGAGATCTTGCATTTGAAAATAGAAGACATGCAGAGAGCAAGCAGTCATCCCTTAGCAATGAATCACTCCACGAGCGATCAAGACAACTCCGAGTTGGGAGGCTCCAGGGGCTATAAAGTTCCCTCTCGATCCCATCCAAATCTCTTCCATCATCATCAGCATCATCATTCAGCTCGTTCAGCTTTCAATCATCTCTTACCTCCTTAAAAGGGCCAATCAAGCGCGTTTTGCTCTCCCCTAGCAAACCAAACGCAGCATTTGCAAAAGGACTTGGACCACATTTCCTCCTATATTACCAACAAGTTAAGCAACAAGCATCACATTCATCATGCATTTCTCCAAGCCCCATGCCATGACCGCTTTGGCCCTTGCGGCTAGCACCGCCAGTGCTCGTGCAGTCGAGAAGAGGGAGCTCGTCACAACTATCTGCGAGACCACCACCATTTTTGAACCCCCAGTTGTGACCCCTGCTCCCTGTGAGGAGTGCGCCGAAGAAACGACAACCGTTGCGGAGACCACCTGGGTGACCACCACCGTCACAGTTTGCGACGAGGAAGCTTGCACTGAGGTTCCCACTGCCACCCCAATCCCTGTTGCCCCGGTTGAGCCCTCGACCACCTGGGTGAGCACCACTGTGACGGTTTGCGACGAAACCTTTTGCCAGGAGGTCCCCACCGAGACCCCGGTTCCTGTTGTGCCACCACCTGTTGAATCTCCCGCCCCTCCCGCCGAGTCTCCCGCCCCTCCGGCTGAGTCTCCCGCTCCCCCAGCCGAGTCTCCCGCTCCCCCAGCCGAGTCTCCCGCTCCCCCAGCCGAGTCTCCCACTCCCCCAGCCGAGTCTCCTGCTCCTCCAGCCGAGTCTCCCGCCCCTCCCGCCGAGTCTCCCGCTCCCCCAGCCGAGTCTCCTGCTCCCCCAGCTGAATCCCCGGCCCCCCCTGCCGAGTCCCCTGCTCCTCCTGCGGAATCCCCAGCTCCCCCAGCCTCTGCTCCTCCAGCTCAACAGCCTGCTCCTCAGTCTAGCGCTCCCGTCATCAACAAGCAGCCCGAAGCCAGTGCTCCCGCTCCTCAGTCCAGTGCCCCCGCCCCTCAGTCCAGCGCTCCCGCCCCCAGCTCCTCCAAGGCTACTCCTAGCAAGTCTGCGTCCAGCTCTGCTCACAAGACCACCGCTACTAGCACTGGCCAGCCTACACATGGTGGTGGCAACGTTCCTCCTCCCCCTGCTGCCACTGAGGCCCCTACTGAGAACCCTGGTTCGAAGCTCATCATTCCAGGTCTTGCCAGCATGGCCGCCATCGCCCTTGGGCTTGTCTTCATGGCTTGAAATTAAATCGACTCTAATTATCTACTAATAGAAAAAAGAAAGCATGGTGAGGAATGTGGTGGTATAGTCATTTAGTCATTTTCTTTTCTTCCTTGATTTAATAACCTCCTCTCTTTTGATTCTCTGGCTCTCTTTTGCTTTATATATGACATTGCTTGCGTTTTATATTTAGATTCTGGTTTTTCCTGTGGTCATCACGCTCGCTATTTGTTTGATCATTCCAATATCCTCTCTTTCTCATTATTGTTTTGGGGCGTGAGATATCTTAACCGATCTATTTTGTTTTTGTATTTTGGTTTTCAATTCAAGGTAGTCATACAATTCTACTTGTTCATTCTACTTATTCTTTCATTGTTCTATTACACTTATGTAGTCTTAGCCTCAATAATTTCCTTGGGCGAATTTTGGGAAATAACAGTACAACTCTATGAATTCGCTGTACAAAAGTATCTAACCCAAGTGGGAAGACATAAGCACGTACCTAGGTACCAAGTATATATTAAGAGTAAAAACCTACTATAACGCCTCATTATTTTATAGGAGTGAACAAAAAAAAAAAAAAACCAAACCACCTCTCAGACCGCGCCAATCCAATTCGTCCATTTACAAGCGCACCCCCCGCTACCACCATCGTACCCCCCCAGGTTCGAGTCACCTTTATCACCACCAGTCTCAAACAATCCTGGGGCCGGGTTGAATACTTGGCCATTGAAACCACGGTTCTCAACCTGAAACTTCTTTTCGGTTCCATTGATATGCTGGTCCGCTTCCATGCCATAGCAATACACCATCTTCTCGGTGACTTTCCCGCCGTGTCGGTCCACAGTAATTGTAATAGGGTATGGGAAAGAGCCGGGGCGGGTGAAATCCGTCGCCGATGAAGAGCTAGTAGGTTGCGAGGTCGATGTTGGGGATGGGGTCAGGGACGACGACGGTGTCGTCGTCGTAGTGTTATCGAGAAGGTATTTTCCTGATTCATCTGGTCTGGTCCAGATCTGGACAAGGAAGCGAGTCTGGGACCAGGTGCATCGGACGCGTGCGTTTTCCTTTCGGGAGCCTCCGTTGGCGTCGTGCTTGTTAGTGCCGTCTTCCTTAATACCTGATAGCGGGAAAGAGGATTCAAGGAATATGGTCTTGTCGAAGTAGGTGTAGAAACCGTAATGTTCGTCCTTCTGGCCTCGGTTGTAGAGTCGGACTGGCTGCGATTCAGGCAGAGGGTACAGTGTTGCGGGCGCGGCAGTTCCATCGGATTCAACCGCTGGTGAGGGGATGAGAGAGCCAATGTCGGGGAAGGCACTTGAATCATTGCTTTTTGCCCTGCGAGCTAGCTTGATGGATGACAGCGGGACTGGGGACAGCATAGTCATGTAGAATGGGGTCTCTTCGCCAGAGTATGGAGCTGAGTTTTTATCCGTTGAATTTCCAAGAAAAGACTGCTCTGACATATCGGGGGGCAATGGTGTTGGATTGAATAGCTGATTATCACTTCTGGAAGCTAGGAGTTCGGTAGATCTCGAGGCGATTGCCGTGCTTCTGTCATAGGTTCCATTGCGGAAGCGGATCTCCATGCGGAAGTTTGGTTGATTGGGAGCGTAAGGGTGGTTGTCGGATTGTTGTTCTTTCGGTAGAGCACAGCTCCAAAGGGACGGTAGAGGGATGCATCCTGGCTCTTGTACCTGAGGCTCAGAACCAGCAATTGTGGAGATGCCGGTGGGCATTGGTGGATAGCCAGTCAAGTTGAGCCACTGTGACTGAACCGGGGTTTTATCGCCGGCCCTAGTAAGGAATATGGCAAGAAGAACGGCACCAACCACGATTATAATGAAAAACACTAGAATGACGAAGTACCAGCGGCGTCTTAGCCTTCCTTCTCGACCTGGCCGGCCGAAGCATCCTTTGTTGCTAAAAGGGCCCCTGCCGCGCCATAGCCCACCAGCTTTCCTCGCCATGGCATCCTCTCGTTCGTGTCTCCTTCGTCGATATTCGATTCTTTCCCTTTCAGTAACTGGGTGTGCCATATTTCCTCGCGTAATCGGCACGGCAGCTATACGAGGCGGTAGAGCTACAGAGCTATCGTCATATGACGTATATGCTGGCGCGGGACCGGTGGGCATGTTATCTAGACGAATAGACCCGGCTCTTTCAGTTGCCTGGAGCAAGCCTGGAGATGGAGGGTAAGGAGAATGTGCTTGGACTCCATATCTAGGAGGAGGCATCTGATCAGGGGAGGGCATTGAAATTGGTGGCGGGGTTGTCAATTGTTGAGCACGAGATTTAGTATAGCCCATTGGGTCCGGGGAAGGCATGGAAACTGGCGGCAGGGGCGTCGGTTCTCGAGCATTGGTATAGTCCGTTGAGTCAGGGAAAGGCGTTGGGGCTGACTCTTGGGCTGCGCTAGGCTGAACATAAACAGTTGCAGGAGCTTGATTTGTGGGTTGCTGGATGTGCACGATAGAGGGAGGCGGAGCTGCTGCTGCGGGTTGGACATGAACATGGGTTACAGGCGGTTGGACAGTGGTTGGGGTTTGGAAAAAGGGATTGGTGCTTTGCTTTTCGAAGCGGTTCTCGAAAGATGTAACTGACTCCTGGGGGTCACTAGTTCCGCGCGAAATCTCAGGGCTGGGTTTCGAGGTGTCAATGCTGCCATCATCGGTCGAACCAAACCCCCCGATGCGTGCAGTTAGTTCCTCAGGGGAGTCCACTATTGTTGTTGCTGCCACGGATTTCCTCGACTCGTCTTTCTCAGGGCTTGGCATATCATCAACATTCATGAGGAGTCCCTTCGCTCCATGGGTATCACCCGGAGGTGAGCCTGAGCTGTGGTTGTATGCGGCTATCTTGTCCCTTGGAGTAATCGAACAAACGTGATTAATACATTCAAAATAAGGTCTCCCACTGAATAGTTCGTGAGCGCATGCTTGATAGTATTCAGCTGCTTCTCCTTGGATTCCATTCCCTGGGGACGTGGGGGATGGTATCCCGCGTTGACCAGATTTTTCGGACTGATTGTCTATGCTCCAGTCGAAGTCTGCAAAGGGGTTTCTATCGTTAGCTTGCCAGCTAGTCGTCTTTCGGATTGTCTCGGGTGTGTCTGGCGAAAAGTATGATTTTTCTTTCTCCTCCCACCATTCGTCAGTCGTGTCAGTCGAGCCAGTCAAATGGGTTTTGATTTTAGGGATGGGAGGGGGTGAAGAATCGCTTGGTGTAAATCGACTACGTAGGGAGCTAGAACGACCGAACAAAGGGGAGAGGAGGTAGTTCCACCACCCCTGAGAAGCTCGTCCGTTCAACTGGGTGTTAACACTAAGCCTGTTGGGAACTTGATCGAGAGTTTCATTCGAGTAGGAGCGGGGGCGCAATGCCGGCTTCTGGCCCTCGTCTTTCTCGCCTACTGCACCTGTAGAAAACGAGCGACGCTTTCGCACTGAAGCTATAGATAGTCTGTGAGGGGAGGCCGGGCCTTTCCCTTCGCTGTTCGATGCGAGACGAAAGGGCGGAATAGCAGGCACAGGAGGGATCTCAGAGTCGTTCCCAAGATAAGGCGTCGGCTGGGAGTAAACACTAGAGGCTATTCTAGAACGGCTATTTGGTGGCTGAAGTCCCGTCCAAAAACCGTCCTCCTTGGCTGGAGTCACAATAATAGACGGGGTCAATGGAGTTTGTTGTGTTCCTGCACTATCAAGCTCCTCCCGATATTCATTATGTGGTACAGTAAGCCCAATCATGATTGGCCGGTCTGACGGAGATAAGTCGTCCTTGAATCTCTTTCTTGGGCCCTTGGATACAGGTTCGCATGAAGATGTCCCTCCATCCTCCCCAGGTTCGAAAGGATCATCAGGAAGTCTTTGAAAGCCTTGGTTATTTCCCTTCTTTAAGATGCTTTTAATCCCCTGTGTAGACCTCTCCTCCTCTCGTTCCCTTGAAAGAACTTTAAGATCGTTCAAATCTACAAACGGAGCGGGTGCCCTGTCTGTACATGCCTGAGGGGTCGAACGAGAAATATCAGTAATCAAATTAAGCCCGGTAGGCCTTTCTAGGTTTCCTTGTCGTTCCGGAGTGTGAGACACATTCTGGCCACCCACTAATCGAGTGCCACTCGACTTTTTCTTGTAAAAAGCTAGGTTCCTATTTGACATCTTGGAGAGAAACTCAAAGGGGCGGTTTCTTTCCATATCTCTATCATCCGACGAGCAGGAAGCTGGGGTCATGATTTCCTCTGTGATTGGAGACGAAAAGGGAAAGTTTGGGACCTTTGGGATTTTCAACTGAGCCGGCGGCCTTTCTGGTTTGGGACCCATTTCCTCGGATATGACACCTAGATATAAGGGTAAGTGTTTGTCGAATGGAAATAAATATTGATTAAACGGATGTCATACCGAGAAAACAACGCTTTGCTCAAGGAATAGTCAGTTGCTCAGATAGAGACGGAATATCAGGCGCGCTTTGCTATGCAAGTCAAACACCAAGACAAAGAAACAAAGAAACAAAGAAAAAAAAAGACTTTTGTTTTTGTAGGTGAACAATGCAAATTAGCAAGACGGTTCAATGGGGTAAAACGCCTGAATGAATGCAATGATAGAAAAGACAATGACACCTCCGGAACAGGGTCCTAATAGCACCAGCTATTGGTATTTAAGGGCCATAAAGAATGAGAGTCGTGCATAGAAATAAAGGGAAAGAAAAGGGAAAATGAGCCTTCAGAATGTAGTACTGCTGGTAAGAGGGAGAAGAGAGAGATGGAAGAAGACAAATTGAATACTACAAGACCTGCTCGTTGACAACGATCCATTCTCGCGAGAAAGCTGGAACACCACAGCAAGGCCCAGACAGTGGAGCTCTCCCTTCTCACCATGTTTGGACTGTATTGATGTGCAGAAATCAAATCTCCGGGACCCATGACTCAAGCAAGATTTGCTGCAGAGCAACGTTTTGTAGAAATGTCATTGGACAGCTGACCTGCATGAAGAATTTAGAGAAATGGTCTGACAAGAGTATTGGCTGTGAGAAAACTGATGGTAGGCGTGTAAGCGCCGTGCACGGGATGGAAGCGCTTAGTATCCTGGAGTGGTGGTATTCTTAGCTCTGCCTGAGCTATTTTGGTTCTGCAGCTGCTGATTGGTGCTCGGCTCTGTTTGAAGAAGCTCCTCTAGGATTCTCCCTGTCCAACTACTGTCTCATGAGGTATTTGCGATGCTACAGGCGCTTATCATAATAATAACCATGTGGATGATGTACCAACTCACGGCTATGGCTGTTCATTCACACTCATTGTAAATTTGGAACAATATGTCACGTTTAATGAAAAAGGATTATCGCACTTATCTCAAGATAAGTCGAGCAACGCCCAAAAACCCGAATATCCATTTCGAATATGCAAAACCATAATAATATCCGGCCATCAGAATATCACTCCTAGACACCATCCATACTCCCGGTCGGGGCTTTTATGCCCTTTTTTGTTGCCCCTTTTCTTTTGTTTTCAGCGTACAGGCACCGTCGGTCTCTACCAACCTTGTCCTGTTCAGAACACTTTGCATTCCCGTACCCAAAACCCAAACCAGGTATTCCGTCCGAAATGCAAAAGAGAAAAGAAGAAAAAAACCCAGACATGACACAATGGGAAGAAAATATATAAAACGTGAATAAAAAACTGGGAGATATTGGTAGTCCTAGTTTCCAATTGAGGCACATGATAAGGGTAAAATATGAACGAGGCATCTTGTAAAAAAGTGAATTTTCGCTCAAAGAAGAAAACCACCCAAATCAAATCTACAATAAAACAAGCTGAGAGTAGAAAGAAACGGATCACATATAAGGGATATTGAATGTCCAAGGCGTGACGGAGAGAATCGCGTCCGGTAGGAACCCGGATGCAAACCAATAATTAAACGTGTTGGATTATTATCACACAAATCTCGCTCAATGTTTCGAATTCGTATATGCTATCGTCGTTCATCAGTATATTGAACGCCCTGCATCGGGGCGGTCGATCCATTCATGAGGGGAGGGAGAGTCCGTGGTTGATCTTGCGGCATCCCAGACCCAGGAGTATAATTAGGATACATTGGCCCATGTGCTTGTCCATTGGCTTGTGGGGCCATTGGGTGATGTTCGAAGATTGATGGTGGCCGAGACTGCCCATTTGTTTGCTGTTGATTGAGTTGAGCTCGCTTCTCCTCAAGCTCGCCTCTCAAAAGATCGTTCTCTCTTCGCGCAGTACTGAGAGACTTCTCTAATTGACTAATATAGTCGATTGCTATAGGGCAATTAGTAACCTTAAACCGGATATAAATTGAGATTGTATTTACCTCTCGTTAAAGTCTCCCATTTGCTGGACTTGTTGGTCTGATTTTGAGGAAGGCGAAGCCGTAAAGCCTCGAAGCAATCCTTCATTTCACTGCGACGTTTTCTTTCTGCCAGTTTATGAGTCACTCTCAACTCAGGGGTTCTGCTGTACGGGGTGTTGCCCGTGTGCGGGTCCGCATCTCCAATAAGACCACGGACTTGCTTATGTTGTAGTGAGTGATGGTGAACGTTTTGCGGAAGTTCTGCATATGTTAGCCAAGAGTTCAACAGCTCCCTAGACTTTATTATTCAATCTGTGTGAGACCTACCGTGTTGACCGTGAGGTAAGCGCGAGTCAGAATAAATACTACTGGACAGCGATTCCGCAGTGCTACCTTTCCGGGAGAATGGAGGGTTTGGTTTGTCGTTCATAGATGAAATTGAGTTCGACCTCGCGACGTCCGGGTCTGGAAATGCATAGGCGAGACCAGCTGTGGGAGCCTCCGCATTGTAAATTTCCGACCGCGGATTCGATGAGATTGCGGGTGCTGTGCGACCAGCAGCAAATCCGCGGTGTTCTCCCCGTGGCCCGAGTGGAGAGAGGGGCTGAGTCCCTGAGTATCGAGGTCCGCGATAGGAATTATTCATGTTGACGTCCAGGGATATGCCACGCTCCCTTTGCAGCCCTGATACAATGGACGATTGAGAGGCGTTTGTGCTATGATAAGGAGAAGCAGGGTTAATAGCGAGCGAGCTAATTCCTTGATTCATCCTACTATCCACGCTACTCCGCCGCGATTCCGGAGGCTCCGCAACACTCCCTCGCTGCGATGGTGTTTCGTAGTTTTGGTTTATTGAAGGAAGCGCTGAATTGGGCTGTGAGTGGGGGAAATTGGGGGATGGCTGAGGACCTGCGGAAGGGGGTGTATTCGTGTTTGATTGGTCATTGGGAAATGGTGATCGATCAGAGACGTAGGAAACTCGGTTCGGAGAAGGCTGAGAAGAAGTGAGGAACGAGAGAGAGGGGTAATTGCCGGTTCCATTTGTCGTGGTTGAGTAAGTCGATGATCCTGAACCTGTCGTCAGCGTCAAAGGTGAGCATCTAGACGGAGCAGGAGCCTTACGTGTGCTTTGAGGCATCGACCAATTCCCTGAGTCCCGTTCAATTGTGTTCAGGGATGCGTTCCCAGGGGACTTTTCTGCTGGAGCTGGCGCGCTCGTCATTGTAGCGGTTAAAGTTGATATTGAGGGTAGAGTTTGTGAAGAGGAGACCGAAGGTGTTTGTGGACCTGAAGAGGCAGGCTCCCACGGCCGGTGAGCAAGAGTGGTTTCCATGATAGTTTAATCAATAGCCTGAGTAAGTACGGTGACAGAAGGAAGTCCGAGAGAGGGTGGGGGGAAAGGAAGGAAAGGTTCAATGAATGTCGATGGCTGGTTCGAAAACGGATCAGAGGCTCCAATTCCAACGTCCTATATCATATTCTGAGAGCACGCGGTCCGAGTAGCTGGCCAACCGATATGAAATATCTTTTTGCGAATGAAAAAATTGCTGCATAAAAGAGAGACTGATGAAACCTTTTTCTAGAGATTCGTGGGTGTTGTTCGCATGGAGTTGTGGTCCATATGAAGGCGACGTAAATCCAACAGTCGCACCAAGAGATTCTTGCTGTATATTAATTGCTGGCTAGGCCTCGGGTTTCGCCGCACTCATATAATCGTGATATTAAATTATGAAACACTTCAAGAGTGAATTATAGTAAACTCTTTCCCCGAAGTCAATGATGCGATATGCCAGGTATGACTTCAGCAACCGAGGCACGAACTTGAACGTTGAAATAGGCCAAGTATCGTAGCTCAACACCGACGATGAACCAAATTGCAATATTTGAGGTGGGAACTTGTATGCGATATTAGGCGCTGGTGGAGGAAAAAGGAATAGTTGAGGAAAGGAGAATGCGTGGAGACGATGGGAGAGCGTGGTGTTGTCAGGAAAGCACAGGGCGGGATGTGGTAATATGACGGGAAGAAAGCGTTTTGTTCAGGTGGACGAGGGATCAAAGCAGGGAGGCTAAAATTTTAAATCGAGGTCGTGTCAGGTTCGAATCAGGAAATGAAAATAACGGGATTCAAACAGGACCAATGAATTTTGGTTTGCAGGCGACGGGGTCGCTTACCTTTAGTGAGCGTGCAAACGTTTGGGAGGTGCAGCAGAACGTGGCACGAGATCGAGAAGGACGAACAATTGGGTAGGAAGAAGTTTTAGGGCAAAGACTCCGACTGATGGCCAGCAGAACCTTAATGTGACCAGACAGAATGAAGCTGCGGGGGCAAGAATGGGGAACCAGGGAAGGAATAAATTGGTTGCAACGAGGGACGGGCTGAGACGCTGAGAGGGGAATTGAAAAAGACGATCTAGAGTTTTCTCAAAAAAAGAGCACCGAAGCTAGCTGGCTGTGAAGACTCGCATTAAGAGCAGCCTGCGGAAACTGGAACTCAAATAGACCAAGTGGGAAGAAAGTTTCAGGGAGGTTCAGTTTAGTCGCGGGAGCTATCGAGGATGTCCAGGCTAGAGGGTTGGAGCGGGTCTGGAAAAGGTGGAAACATGAGGGTACGGTACCTTCGGTGGGAGCCAAAAAAAAAAAAAAAAAAAAAAAAAAGAGACAGAGGGGAACAAATGATACGTGGAAAACAAACCAAAACCCGGATCGGAGGAAGAGGAGGAATGAATAGATGGAAATTTTGGTATTATAAGAACAGGAACACCAATGACAATGACGCAAGAAGCGATACTGGTCAAAGAGCCCTCGTCAACGCTGTAAAGGTGGAATAGGATGATGAATTTTTGAGTTGTTGAAAAGGGAGAAAAGGTACACACTCTGGTTGCCAGAAGGCGAATAATCATATGTACCTACAAAATGATGACGAGATTGACCGCTGAGGGAGCCTTGTTTTTCTTTTAAAAAATCTTACTTTTTTTTAGCTTTTTTAACTTCTACTTTGTTTCCTCTTCCTCATATTTTATTCTGGCAAAAAATAAGAAGGAAGAAAAGAAATAAAAAAGTAAATAATTAAATAAAAATTAAGGTGAAATTAAGGAAATATTCCTCAAACTGGTACAAAGATGATGCGCTCAAGTGTCCACACCCCTTCCTCCAGCTTTCTTAATTCCTGGAGGGCAGCCAGTCCAAATCTACCTAGGTAACCTAGATTCCTGGGTAGCATTGAAATTCAAGATGTTATCTTCCTTTTCATCCCTCTTTCATATTTTTTTTATGTTTGCTTTTTCTCTCTATACTCTTTTTTTAACTCTTTTTTTATCTGCCTTCCTCGAAAACTGCATGGAAGTTCCATTGCAATCAATATTATTAACCCTCCTTTTCACCTTTTACTTGAATTCCCTATCTGTCAACTTTTATCCCAATGTGACACGGAAGAAGATTAATGACAAATAATCAACACCTGATCCTGATATTATTAGGCAGTCGTGTGAATGATACCGCAAATTGAGGAAGAAGGATGCCATACTCTGGCTTGGCGTTCAGGCTCAATTTCTTGCTCGTTGGAGGAAATTTTTAACTAGGGCCTGCGATCAGGGCGTTATTATTCTTAGCATCGAAAATAGCTCGCATCTAGAGATGATGTGCAACTATTAGTTACATTCTCCCATATGAATAATCCCTCGACTCCATAACTACCAAAGACCAAATGGAGGGGAAAAAACTCGCCCTGTGACCATCCAGAATGGTCGATTTTAAGCCGATGACACGGTCATTTGGGAGTGGCTAAGCATTATATGTGTGCACTACTGCGGGCTGAGAAACAAAACACAGTAAAACCAAAGGAAGGGGGAAACTAATTGAACAGCAAAATGGGCCACGGCCGCCATGAGGTGCTTTCTGGGGTGAAGAGTCCAAGACTGTGCTTGGTTTTGGCCCTCCCATTTGGACTTACGCCACAGCCTCATATCAATGAAAAGCCACCTGACTCCTCAACAGACCATGTCAATAATCATGTCGAAGGACAAGGCACTGGATCTAAATCAGTATAAATGCCAGGTACCAATGCTAAAATTTAAAAGTTATTCAATAACCCACAGAGGAATCAATTCAGCGTATCATATCACATGCCGACGACCGAATTTAAAGAAGCTCTCTTTGCCAATCCACCACTTTGTATTATCCTCTTTTGCCAAAGTATTTTTTCTGTTTTTCTGCCTCATCGAGTGGAAAAAAAGCATTGCCACCACCAATATTATATTAGAATGCAATAATATCCCCTCTCACGGCAGGTATTAATGCTGTGGTAGCAGTTTATCACGGAATATTTTCAAACTCTTTTGTTCTCCTTCCTCGAAGTCCTGATATGAAAAGTAGTTTAAAATCTCTTTCTTTTCCTTTTCAGTTGTCCTGTTCTTCATCATTTGCAAGAAGGGTAAAATAGCCATCCATTCCATACTTGGGCAATCGTAGAATCTATATTAGGCAAGCATACTGTAGATCTTGCCAAGTCAACCTTGCACCACCCATGGCGAGAGAGCCCTTCCTTCCTTCGCGCCACCCCACCATATGGCTGGAAGTGGGTGGAATCTCTGGATGGGTTTATCTGACGGCCGAAGCTGAGGTGGATGTATGATTGGCACGACTTCCAAAACGAGAACCACCAACCTTTGTCAGATGTACGAGCATCGCCCTATTTGACGACTTGCTTCATCACTATACCTGTGTCTTTTACCTTAAATCCCTGTCCAGAGAGATAGATATATAGATTATCGAGGCCAAGATACTGCAACAAGGGGGGAAATGAGAGAAAAAAAGAAGGGAGAAAAACAATAAAGCCAATGTTTCCCGCCAGAGAAGGGGAGGGGCTACTTTAGTCGCCATGGAGGGTTATTTCTGTCGATCGTCCCATCATGGCCATAGCTTTGGCCAACCGGTAAGTGGGTCCCAGAAGGGATGGGAAGGAGGCGATCCAATCCGGGTGTACAATCCAGGCGCGCGAAGCTACCAGCCTACCAGGGTGAATGGCGTCCTCCACGCCTGTGAAATGTCCCGTGGCCTGAAGAATTCCGGTGCTCGACCATGGTAATGGATGAGAAAATGAACACGTTGTTAAACGCCCCAGACATTTCGAGCGAGGGGAGGATTGTATGCGAGGGATTGACTTCCTAACTCACAGACTCGGAACCGTTCTCGCCGCGCAGGCGGCACAGCATGTGTGCTCCCAAGGATTACATCATGATCTAGAGTCTCCGCATCATATGGAATTTTGCCCCGACAATTGACCTCCAAGTTGCTTGGGTTAAGACTCAATAGTATCTGAAAACTGATAACAGTAAGTATATACAACTCCTTTGAATATTGAACTAAAAAGAAAAAGGTATTTACTTCTTTCATCTTCGCAATATTGGTTCATGGGTGATCGTCCAGTTTGAAATTTGATCCAAACATATTTCAGCCCCGATCCCCTTGCAAGATAAAAGTTGAGTTAAGCCTAATCAGCCGACTTTCAAGCCCATGATCTCTTCAAAAAAGTACTACTATGCCTTTCTCCAGGGAAGAGTATATAGCAATTGTGTCTCGACCAAAATGGCACAGTACAAATTACAAGATCAAGGTGGGCGCTGGGACAACCCTCTGAAAATAAGTGAGGCTATTCTCGGCCACCACCGATCTCGATGTGGACTAGATTCACGTGGCCGCACTGAACGATCGGCCTCAGGGGTCTAAGGGCTGCGAACTGCCAGAAGCGTCGTAAGCGTACTGTATTATTCTGTGGCACTACCTGGGTGGGACAGGAAGACTAAGTCAAAGGTGGATTAGAACTTAATCCACCTGGGAACGGGGAGTAAACCTATCCAGACTCTCCCCGCTTCGGATGTTGCCCTCCTTGCGGGTTTACTCGTACTTTACAGAGTACAGTTATGTGGAAATACGGAAATCATAGCACTTAGGAGTCTCTCTGACCACCCTTTATCATTCTTAAGAAAACAAAATGACCAACAGAATTGGAATCATGATTTCCGCAGTAACCTTGGGGCATTTAAGATAGACAGCCCAGTTGGAAAAATCGACCAGGCTCGGCTGGACTGCTCAATTTAATATCTGTCTTGAGGATGGATTTACAACAACGCACAGGCGCTGTGCCAGGGATGATAAGTGTACCTTACTGCACATTTATGCCATGACAGCTCCGCAAACGCCGGGTGATGCACTCACGACCGGGGCGTCGTTCATGACACAACATAACTTTGAAGTTTGAATTGTCAGCTCTGTGGGTTTGAAATATTGGCGCTGCTCGGAAGATCAAAACTGAGTACTGAGGGGCCGGAAAAAAACTCATATCTTAGATCTCCAAATGTTATTTTTTGGGTATGCTAAAAAATACAACGCAAGGAAAAAAACGCTGATCTTTCTCCAAATGGAAAACAACGATGGTTTTTGTACTTGATTTTTACCATGTATCGTTACAAGATGTAAAACTGGGCTATTAGTGACAGAAACCGAACACAATCTGTAATAAATTTGACTTTCCAGCAACCAACACATGGCAACCATGGTGGAATGATCGCCGCTAAGAAACTTGTTCGGGTGGTCTGGACATGCGCGAGGTTTGACTTGTCCAGCCACACGGCCGCCAAGAGTCCAGAAAGTGCGTGGTTTCTGACTTGCTTCGAGTTTCCAAAAGGGATAATGCTTGTCAAAAAGTGGTGAAGTCAGACAACACGCGGGCAACACTTAACGCATGGGGGCGTTGATCCTTTTTCTTGCCCTTTTTTTTTTTTCTTCCCTTCTTTCTTTTTTTTCTTTTTATTTTTTTTACTTTTTCACTTTGCCATTTTCTCTCTCCTCCCGCTGCCTGTTTTTAAATTTTTCTCCCACAAACAAAATTACATACAGCTGCAGATTTTGCCTTCTAAGTTCTTTGCTCACAGATTCATGATTCGGTACTTGTAGCATTCTTAGGGCTTTTTGAATTGCAGCAAATAATGGGAATGTAGAAAGCACTGCAAAAAAGAAGAATTTTGTATTTCCCCGCCTCTGTGGAATGCGACTATCAACTACTTCATGAGTCTATGGTGGCATGGGCCCCATACATCTTCTGTACATGCATTTTATTATTCACATGCGACCACTGCAGGAGTCCTCGTTGAACATGTTTCCGCACCCTTACATTCAGATCCAAGCTCAAAACTCCAAACTTTCTGAGAGGCAGAAAATGGGGAATAAACCGAATATTATTTCCTTCGCCTTGGAAGGCTCACTCAGCTTGATGCGACGTCCAAATTTTCGCCCGCAGCGAAGGGGCTGAGTTGTCTGAGACAAACTTACTGAAGGTCGAGTCAACTGTCAAACCTCCCAGGAGTTGGGCTCAGTTCCCACTTTCTACACATGGCGCAAGAGGAACAGTGGGGTCTGCATTATTATTATCGATGCTTGGTTTATTTCTTGAGGTTTGCACTTTGCTGATTGGTCTTATTTCACCCTTGCTTGTTCCACCGTTTCTCTTCAAACTCCCCCTCTGTTTCCTGAGATTCTGTTTCGAGCTTGACCTCCGTTTACACCCTTTCTTTTTTTTTTTTTTTTTTTTTTTTCTCTCCTGTTATTTGTTATACATTTCCATTCGTGAATGGATATCTCGCATGTCATTCGCATGAAGGTAAACCCCGTCAAAAAGGGAAAAAAAAAGATAAACACTAACAGGTTGCGAATCAAGACATGATCGGTTGATAAGGCTTTTTTCCAGGTGTAAAGTTTGATCTTATCTCCCTCCGAAAATGATACTACCACTGCAAATGGACTTACGCACTCCTCCGAACCTCCGAACCTAACACTGCGAATCAAACTTCCTAAGAAAGCCCTTTTTTTTCTTTTTCCCTTGCCTTTCTTGTTTTTGTTTTTTGTTTTTTTTTTCTTTGTCTCTTCCTTCCCAGACGGTTTTTGAGTCAGCATTGACAATCATGGATCCGACAACATCAGATTTTCCCTGTCGATCTTGACAAAGTGTGCCTCAAAGGATCCATGATAACTTTCAGCCACTTGGTCATAAATATGTAATAATATGTAATCATTCGAAGTTGAGGCCCTTACTACCCTCTGCCATCCTCTTGATGTTGGTGCTCCATCCATTCTCGCCCCGAGAATACCCTGTAACCCTAAGGAAAGAAACCCGGCCCGCTTTGGGGTAGCTAGTTGACAGGGAAGAACATTCAAGACTCCAGTAAAAAAAGAATGAGCGATCTTCGTGGACTTGGCGCTCCTAGGGCGTCTTGTCCTTCCCCTCAGACATTCATTGATATTTCCGAGGAGCACAGAGCACACCACTACGCACACCCTCCACTCGGGTCCTCCTTGATCCGCCTCCCCATTTTTTTCCCATCTCGACTGAAATTTAAAGCCAGTCGGAATTGGTTTGAGAAACGGGAGCATGGTGGAAATCATAGCCGAGAGCACATGCAATGGCGCGGTCATGTTTTTCTTTGTGTTTCGATGGAGGAAGTACCTGCGGTGGAACTTCAAAGTGGCATGACAATCTGTTTCCAGGGAATTTTGGAAGAACACTCCTCGGCCGACGGCGAATTCCTCATGACTCTGAGTGATACCAATTATGTAGGTACATGGATACATGGTCGGCAGGCCACATGTAGTACCAGTGCTCCTCGAGACTGAGATGGTGCCTAGGTATTTTATTTTGACGACGAGAACTCTGATGTAATCTCTTTGTTTTTCTTGACCAGTCGGCTTGAAGTTGGAGTCGGGAAAATAATCCACACCTATTAATTATTAAATGCTGAAAACAACCTGACAATGGGTTTGCCCCCCAAAAATAAGAAATAAAATAAAGTAAAATATCAGATAGCCAGCGCCAACTATTGCTTTGAGGAAGATCCTGACCAGTCGTCATACTTCCACATATTCTCCTCGGTTATAACTTATCAGCCGTATTATTGGGGGCCGTTTGCCTCAGTCGATGTGACATATCTTACATACTTGTCTGGGCTGGTACAGAGTATATTACTCATCCATTCAGAAAATTGGGCTCGACAGAGTATCTTCAATGAGAAATTGAGAATGCCTGGAGTGGAGAATGGATGATCGATGCTTCAACTATTACTCGGGGGAGGTATTATTGCCCAAGAACCTTCGCGCCAAGGAGAAGGCTTTTGGTGGCGGAGGCACACCTGTCGAATTGAGGAATATTGGAAATCTATTGGGTGAAATGGGGGGAAATTATGCCGAATATCGTTTTCAAGGAATCTCGGGCCCTTCCACTTCCGTCCCAAGTTCCACCGTTGAGAAGTACATCTATGATCAGTCACACGCTGGAGAAGCGCTTTCTTTGCTGGAGAGAGACAAGCCCAGGGAAGGAAGAAAGAAAACAAAAATATTCCCTTGGCTATGATTAATATTATTTTTATATGTCGTTGGACAAGAAAGAGTGCCTTGACTGAGAACGCGTCTACATGACGATTAAGCTTCAAGGTTTAATCTGGATGAACATGAGAGCTTTCTTCAGAACCCATGGAAATTCCCCAGGCAAGATCATCGCATTACCCCACTTTAAGCACCGAGGCTGCGAACTGTGTTGATGAAGACACCACAACATATATGGCCACAATTTTTTTTTTTAAAAAAAAAAAAAGTTGAGACAATCCTCTCCAGCATATCTACCCAGTCCTGATTAATTAAAGCATCCATGAAAACGCCAGAGAACGCGAAAAAAAACCCTTATTATTTGAGAACAATCATTGAGAGAAAACCAGGTTCAACTCGGTCACAACATGACAGGGATACTCCATCCTTGACCTCTGGCCCTTCCTCTCCCAAGTCTCCCCTCATCGCTTCTCCCTCTGCCCGAAAAACATGACTCAAACCGACAAAAGACATGATGCTCGCAACGCAAGACCTCCTCCCAGGACAGGATCTTGTCTCTGAAAAGCTCTTGTCTTCCACAGCAAGTCCCCTTCCCGCCTCTCTTTCTCAGCCGCGCCCCCTCTTCCCTTTCCCCACGAAGGAATCCATTCCCTACTAGCGAATTAAGCTGGGGAAAGCTAGCTGCCAGGAGCACTTTGGGATCGAAGGGGGAGGCGCTGTTGAGACCAGGGCGGGTTGGGGGGAAGCGAAAACGAAAAAACTACCGCCAGAGCTCTTTTCACTGGCATTGCATCATGGATGTGTTCAGTCCACCTGTTCAGTCCACTTGTGCCGTCCCCTTTGTGACGACTTTCCCGTCGAAGATAAAACGGAAGGGTGAGAGCCGGTGATTCCATGAGGTTTTTGGCTTTCCCCTGTTCTTTTCTCTTCAACCCTGCGATGCCATGAATTTTCAAATCGCAAAAATACCAAAAGCAAACAAAATTTACTAGATTTAACCAACGGAACAGACAGGAACATGACTCCGTATTCAAGGGGAAGTTGAGTACGTAAGGAGCCACTAATTATGTATAGAAGGCTGGGCTCCTCCCCTCTCTGAGTCTCTATCCGCCCCCTTCAGCCATCCCAACCATCTTCTCCACACAGAAAGGGACGGGGCGTAAATCCAGATCAATGAAAAATAACCGTAATAAAATGAATAAATGGTACTTTCCAAGCGAATAGTAAGCACCTTAGAGGGGAACTAACAGACGGGGCGAAAGAGAAAAAGAAGGGAAGGGGGGGGGGGGGGGGGGCTGGGTGGTGGCTTCAACGGGGCAAACCGAAGTGGCTGCAAGATTCAACCCAGGTTATTCACAGAAATGGGTGTGGTCGCACCACGTGGGAGCCGTTACAGGGGTTCCGATCCAATAATCTCGGAAGAAGGTTGATGGACGTTTCAGATGTTCCTTTCGCTTTGTCCAGCAATTGGGGAGGTTTCCGTCCTGGCTATAATAGTCCCGCTTATACGTCGTATTCTGAAGCAGGGAACAGTTTAATTGTTTCTCGCCCTTTTTATTTGTTTTTTTCTTGATGTTGTAGCGAGGAGTAGCATTCGGGCATACCTAACAGGGGAAGGGAAGTTTAGTTCTTTGGGACCCTGGGATGAGGATGAGGTTGCGCGAGGCTGTGTGCTGAGAGTTTCTTGGCAGGGCAGACCTGAATGATCATGAATCGGTGCCTGTTCTAGGTGACGGCATTCTTTCTTCAGGGGCCAGAACTTGTTGGTCGAGCTTCTCAAGATGATAGTTCTGAGATCATGGATAATTGGGAAAGCACTTGAAAGACCAACAGAAGGGCCTATTTTTGGCACCAAGGCATGCGTGTGGTGAATAATATCCAGCGTCCAAATTTCATCGTGTGATAGGGCAGCAACTCTAATATATACATATAAGTTCAATAATCATTAATTCGTCTTTTATGCCTCGTCCATCTCATCGTCATCATCCCCCTCCTCCCCCTCCTCGTCGTCGTCCTCTTCTTCGACTTCTTCCTCCTCATCGTCATCATCTTCATCATCAAACTCCACGCCCATCTCACCAGTAATGTCCCACCGGTCACCCTGGGCAGCAGCGCTGACATACTTGACAAATTTCAGCGTACCACTATCACGTAAGACAATGGTGAGACGGTTCCATCCTGCCGCTGTGCTCATGAGGATACCATCGTCCTCATCTTCCGCAGCAGACCGGTAGATGGCAGCGTCGCCGGCTTCTTCATCATCTCCCGCCATATATATTTCATATCCACCTACATTAACCTCTTCGTCGGACTTAGCCTTCCCACCGGCGTCTGTTTTAGGCTTAGGGTTTCCTCCCGAGTTGCCCTCCTCATCAGCCCCATCTTCGTGGTCTTCCTTCTCCCATCCGGAGCTTGGTGTCAGACAGAGGGTTAGCTCCAGCCGGGGCTCTTCCCCATCGTAACTGTTAGCCAATGTGTAATCTTGTGCCCGACGGAAACGGCGAGCGAGATAGTTGTAGCTGGTGATACGCTTTGAATTCGTAATGATGGAGAGCCATTTCCTGAACGCTGGTGATGGGAAAAGGTCATTTAGAAGCTCTTGAATAGGGTTCTTTTCACCCTCCACAGTCGCAGAATGCTCGTGGTACAGGTAACGGTGTTTGTGTGGTGGCCGCGCTACAGTCCACCCGGTTTGAGCTTGAATCTCGTCGGATGACTGGGGCAGCTTCTCCTTTTCCCTTTCTTCAATATACGCTCGTACCTTGGCGGCAAATTTATCTGACAAAAAATTCTCGACACTCAACGACGATTCGTTGGTGAAGGCCTCCGACATTTGTTCTGCGGTATCTGGGGTGAGGTACGAAGGACGCATGTACTGCACAAGGAAGTTGAGATCCGTTTCGGTAAATTCGGAGCCGGGCTCTTCCTCCACCTTAGCTTTGCCCCCGCCCTCAACCTCTTGTGCAACCTCGTCCTCGCAGACAACCATCTTGGGCTGCGGCAGATCATAGATATCGCCTCGTCCTTGGAGCTGAGCAAGACTGCTCCGCTCGGCGAGCTTCTCCTCCAATCCTTCTTCGTAACCATCTTCACCTTTTTGCGGAATATGGAACCATCCACTGATTGCCATCCGGACCCGCTTCTGCGACTTGTCCTCACCTTCTTTGGGGTGGTACACTTCCTCGACATCATGGAAACTCTCTCCAGGCTGGACAGTAAAGAAGCTCAGTTGGTTGAAAGCAGGGGGAATGCTTAGGCTGAAATCGGGGCTAGGAATTTTCACATCGTCGCCATTGACATCTTTCTTCGTGTCTGTAGGGTACAAGCGTAACGCACCACCCCATTCCGCCTGCCACGGAGTGTCCGGGTCGGTCAGGTATAGAATATAGCTAAGACGACGGCTTCCAATGACATCATCGTGGCACAGAAGGTGGCACCCCTCGTTATAAATGTTGATGGCCATGTCGGTCTTGCGACCGCTCAACTTCCCAGAGCCGGTGACCGACGAAAGGTACTCGCGAAACCGGGCGGAGTACATGGCATCGCGGAGCTTCAGCAACGACGGGAGCCGAGACAGAGACGAATCATCCAATCCGTCCAGATTCGCCAAGTCTCCGGATTGAAAAATCCTATAAATATCGGTTTCTTTTTCGGTGAAATCTAGATGGGCCTGAATTTCGTCGCGGACGGATCGCAGGAGGGAAGGCTCGATTAGGGGGTGGATGACACCATGTTTGTATCTTGGATAACGATTAGAATCCCTCGTCAAGCCCGGGTAGATGGTAGGCGATTTCAGAGTCTAACGTACGGTGAAGATTGGGCGTATGCCTTGGTATACTTCTGTTGCTCCGCGGGATCAAGGAGACCCTCACGGAAGCGCGATGCGACTTCCTCACTAGACAAGGCTCGTTTCTTGGTATCGGGCTGGCCATTGCCATCTAGCGATTCTCTGCCATTAGTCTTGCGCTTCATTTTACCTCAAGTGAGCGGGAGTAACTGCGAGAAAAAGACCTCCCAGCACGAAGGTCAAGTTTTACTTTTTTTTTTTTTGAGGTTTTGTGGGCGGTGAGGAATCTGCAGGCATTGATCAGGCCACCGAATCAGGCCATCGTTTGCTGCGACCGGGAGTCTTTTACGCCATTACCCGGTGGTCGATCGCAGATTTGCCCGTAGCTAACTGTAAACGAAAATAAATATAAACAAACAAACAATAGAGAATGCTGGATCGAATTTGGAGAACATGAAAGAGCTCATTCCAGAGCTTGCATGCATGCCTTTAGACCGGAGAGCACCACTCCGCATCGGCCCTGTCGCCTCACAGCCACCAAGTCAGATAGATCTTGACTCATTATTATACGGCGTTTCCGGTGACAGCCGTGTCATCGATGGGATCTTTGTTCCCTCAATCCCAGCCCTCGGACAGCCGTACCTGGTATGCTCTTAGACATTCCTGCGACCAAGATGACGAGCCAGTGACTGCCCCGCACCTTCTTGAAAGTTCTCCGAGTGATCTGTCCCATCACCAAAGTTGCCATCGGAGGTAAATCTCCATCGCGGAGACACCAACGTCATTCGCCGTCAGCCTAGTTTTATCAGCACAATAAGCCCGAACCCCGACACGCATTCATCCTCTTCAGGTCAACTTACTGAAACCTTGACGGAAGCCTACGGGTTTTTTTATCATAGGATATGGAGAATGCGCAGGAAAGCCAGAATAACCAAACCCCGCGCCCCGGGACCCCTCCCCGCCCGCCGTATTCTCCTGTCACTCCGGTTCTTACCCACCTCTCCACCGTCCAGAGCGCCCCAAACGTGTTAAACGGCGCATCACACCCCATAGTGCCCCCTGCTACCTCCCCTTCTCCGACAACTAGGGCTGTTCCCTATGGTTCAATCTCTTCCATATCCCCTGGTCCCCCGGTAGGCTCTGCGGTGTTCGCTCCGGAACCGGCTCCGGTACCAATCTCCGAGAGTGAGAATCCGGACGCCATTGCCCTGCGCTCTGCCATTTCTATCCTACAGCTTCAAAAGCAGCAGAGCCTTCGCGATATCCAGAGCCTGGAAAAGATGAAAGCTGCCGCTGCTGCCGATCCGGAGAAGTTTGCCCGCGAGCTTGCAGCTGGTAACCTGTCGGGGAAAGACCAGGGAGGGTTTATCAATTTCACACACGAAGACCAGGAGGTTGAAGCCGGTGGCCTGGATACATTTGGGGATGGGGAGGTATCTGGACTGGGAACGTTACCGACTCCTCAGAACGTAGTGCGAATGCCGCCGATTAACTGGGCCAAATACCAGGTGGTTGGGGAGTCACTGGATAAAATGCACGAGGAACAGCGAAGGCGTCCCTCAGCTGGTGAGCCGAGACGAGAGGAGAATCCGCCTCCGGCACCGGAACATATCTTAGCATCGCCATATCGGCCTTTGGTAGATAAGCTGGAGAGCCCAGCGAAACCCAAAGGAGCCAACAAGAGCAAGAAGGGATGAACTATCCAGAATGCCATTACTTCACTGGAGAAAACTAGCCATTTGTGATACAAGCACTGTGGAAAAAAAAAAAAAAAAACTCTTCATTTAAACTCATAGCACGTCAGCCTTCATGTCCACCCAATATTAACGCATCACTGGAAGAGGCGGTCGGTCGATCGATCGAAAGGTGTCGCTTTCCCTCCAAATCATCACCAACCTTCCACGGTGGATAACTGGGTTTCATCAAACAAGCAACTTCGTCACCCAATGCACAGACGGTGGATATCTCTAGAAGCTTTCAAGACGCTTACAATCTGCGCCGCGTGGTCCAACTTATCATCTTCGGTCTCCCCAATGATTTCGCACGCGCTCGCCGGAGGAAGTTGAGTCAGAATTTTCTGAACCTCTTCTCTCGATGCATTAGCTGTCTTGAGGGTATGAAAGGTCAACCAACGCATTGCCTCGAGCTGGTGCTTCCTGCACCTCTCCCTCTCGCGTACCCTGGCTTCCAGTCGCTTCTTTGCCTCTTTGCTGTACTCGTGGGCCCTAATCCATGCCTGAGCTTTAGGGCAGTGTGGCTTGGCCTGTTTGAGGATCGCTGCGATCGTATCTCCATTGAGAGGAATACTGTTGTTCATCGCTTTGTACTTCGCTAGCGCCACAGGGTTGATAGCCTATGTTGATAAAAGAGGTTAGAAACATTTCATATTCATTGGGTCTCTGGGTTTCTCTCACTGCGGCAGGGCTCTGGGGGAGTGCCAGCGGGTGATGGGCAAGATAGCAGCCAATGCTGATAGGTTCGTCGAGATACTCTGCTTTTTTGGCCCAGTGTCTGGCGAAGTAAAGCTGGTTTTTCTCAAACCGGGCCTTGTCCTCCATCCTTTCGCTCACGGTGCGATGGGTGATTGTATCATGGCTTTCCTGATCCTTATCAGGAGAAGGGGACGGGGCTGCGCGTTTCATTCTCAAATCATGTATTTTTCCCTCGGGACAGCTGGTATCAGTCTGATGATGCCCAGGAGGCTAGAAGGAAGGATGGATGAAAAACGGTAGACTGGGCTTTGGGGGAGTAAGGCTAACAGCTGGTTTTTATCTGTGTTAGTATTTTTAGACATTCACTGATCTTTTATAAAATCTGCGGGAGTTTCATCATTTCGCCCTGTATAAAGTGAATAACCAAGACTACATTGTGCGTGAATTAAACATGCCCTAGTTCTAGAGTAGTGAACAGCAGTGACTACCTATAGCCAAAGCCTGATCTAGCTTCTTCTCTGTCAATAATCATAAAGCTTTGCCTTAGGTATATCTAGGCTGTCAATTATATACATTCTAGTCTGTCTCTATCACGAACTTTAGTCTCTACCACGATAAAAGTTTTATACACTCTTAGTAGAAAGCTGGACCCCCATACATGACCACCCTTTATACATCCAGACCGATTCCACGAATATATAGTACACCCAAATCCAATAATATCCCCGTTTAAACCAAGATAAGATATACTTCTCAAAGCTTCGCCCCCTTCTTCGCCTCCCACAGCTCAACCGCTTTCTTGCCAGCTTCCTCAATCCCCTCCTTCCTCTCCTCCACTCCATCCCTCCACTTCAAATTCTTCTCGTGCCCATCCAATAAATCCAACGAATGCCGATACATCTCCTCCTTCATAATCCCATAAATCCCCGTGGCGGCCTTCTTCTGTAGCCCCCGCTGCCGAATAAACACCAACGTCTCGTCCATCCCTCCAAGCCCATCCACCAACCCAGCCTGCAGGGCTTCCGGGCCTGCAAACCGCTTCGCCTCGAGCACCAAGTCGCGGAAGGAAGTCGCATTTAACTTCTCCCGGAACACGCTCATCATGGGCGATTGCAGCGGGACCCCGAAATCTAGCTCGTTAAGGCAGATAAAACCCTTGGAGGGATTCTGGATTCGGTAGTCGTGGTACATGGCTAGCATGAGGCCACCTGCGAAGCTGTGGCCGTTTACAAGGCTGACTGTTGGCATGGGGTATCTTTTGGATTGTTAGTTTAGTTTAGGTATCTGGATGTTTTTTTTCCTTTTTCTTTTTCTTTTCTTTCTTTCTTTTTTTTTTTTTTGATTACTTTTTTAAGGGGGGAGGGGGCAGAGCATACGTTAGGAATCGCCGGAAAAGCTTCCATAGCCATTTTTCTAAGAAACCTTCGGTCTCTTGAACGACTTCAAGGTCTAGGCCATTACTGTAGAATTTGGGGATGCCGCTGGTCGTCACTACGACGCCCTTTGGGTAGCGGTGTTCGACGATGTCGAGAGCGAGGAGAAGGGCATCGATGAAGGTCGGGGTCAGTCGGTTGTCATTAGGCGAGGTGAATGTGAGAATGTAAATATTTTTATCAGTGTCAGCGGAGGAGGGATTTGTGCAGACAATGTTTCCCCCTGTGGATGAGATGGAGACAGTGAACAGTGGTGTGGTCATTTTGGGCGATGATGGGAAAAAAAGTCAGTAAGAAGGATGTCTAGTTGCAGAGGTTGTTTTATTTTATTAGATGGAGGAATAGTAAGATCTTTTATATTATTTATGTAGTATCTGGGTCTAAGCACCATAGACGAGTGAAAGTGGAAATCCCACATGTAAGTGAGCAGCCCAAGTTCATCTTCAATTTTTTTTTTTTGGTGCTGGCTGCTGATTGATTACATTTTAAAATGGAGATGCCGAGGCTCGTGATAAATCTCATGACAGCGGATCGCTCGCTCCTAGCATCCATCAGATGGAGACTCTTCCCCATTTCCATCCCCATTCAACATTTATTCTGTGATTAAAACCGTCCGGGTGTTGGAGAGGTTAGATGAGGATGTGATGCTGCTTTAAGCCTTTTATCATATCATGCTTTAGGTAATTTGTGTTGGTGATCCACAACCAAACTGTGGCTCAGATTGAACTTCCATTACTCTTAACTTTTTGATGGCCCAGATATAGGAATAATTACTGCTATTATTTGCTTTCCTGGATGATTCTTCTATATTTCCCAAGCTGGGTAGATTTGGACGGCTTTTGTTCGAGTACTCCTTCTATTTCTCGGTAGCATTAGAGGAAGACCTGGGATCAAACGCCTGAAACAAATTGTATAACCAGACCATATTCTCAAGTATATAGCCCCCGAAATCCTTCCTACCTCAAGACGCGTCTAGCATATCTGATCTAGGAGCGCTTCTTCTGGAAAAACTCCTTCGTAGACTTCCACATACCTATCGTGCCCTTTAGAATTTCGAACCGCCCATCATAAAGAGGGTAGACAACCACAGCGAAGAAAGCAAAAAATTGCCAGATAATTGCGACCGTTGTCCAGCTTGAGAAGAAAGTTTTGGTGAAAATGTAGTCTCGATAGAGCGGCATCGGCCAGAGAATAAATGTGATCAGCACAAGAACCACAAACATGATCCAAGCGATGCGGGACCACCGATAGAGCTCTTTCAGGGTTTCTTCACTAAATGGATGGCGGATGTCGTCTAGGCTCAGCTGTGTGGGTGAGGTGACTGGGGCACTAGAGACCGGAATCTTCTTTTCATCGACGGCGGTGCGTTCAGGATCGTCGGTCTCAGTGATCTCAGACCTGGGAGTTTCGGTGCCAGGTTTGCTGTCGAATTTAACGCCTTCCTTAGCGTCTTCAGAGTGGATTTGTGCTTCATCTGCGAGCTCGATACGAAGGAACTCCCGCCAGTCAAACCTGTACGGCTTGTAAAGAGAAATCACCACAGAATAAAGGGCTGGCGAGAAGAAAGAACCAATGGCGCCGTACAAAGCTGGTAAGCCAGCCCCCGTCGTGCTCATATTAACAGTACCATACAGCGACTTTGCGGTGACTAGCCAAATAGTCAAACCAGTGAAGAATCCCAGAACAGGCGACAGGATTGCAGCCAGCCGGGTCTGCCCATCCCAGAAGAGTGTGAGCCCAAGGGGAATGATTCCCGGACAGGACAGGATAGGTCGAAAGTAGCCAATCCAGGTCATGTTAGCGCCCCCGTAGTTCAATGCGATCGAGATTCCTGTAATAAATATAGCATGAAATACCACCGTAATATGACTTGCACGGAGAAGTTTCTTGTCTGTTGCCTTGGGGTTGAAGTATGTTTTGTAAAGATCGAAAGACAGGATGCTACTGACGGCGATCATGGAAGATGATACAGTACTTGTTAGGGCCATAAACAACAGCACGAAAAATGCAACTATTCCCGAGTCGCCGATAAGAGCTTTGACAATATATGGCATCACTAAGCCAGCCTCGACCTCTGCTTCAGTGATGTCAATGGGATAGGTAGGGAAAACCGGGGTGTTGTGAAGGGCCCTGGCAGACAAGCCGATCACGGTCCCCAAACCCCATGGAATACCAAACACAGCAATCGCAGCAAGGTTATACGCCGGAACAGTTGAGTTGACTTCGCTAGCAAATGACTTCTGCCAGAAAGCAGTGTCCTGTTAAGGGAAGAGTCAGTCAAGTCACGCAACTAGAAACTCCAAAAACATACCATGATGACGAGAGCAAGATTTCCGAATTTCAGGATCAATCCCCAGATAATGGCCTCTTTCGACTTCATAGTGAGTAGTGATCCTTCATAATTACCAGAAATATAGTTCTCGCTTGCGGTTGCCACCAACTTGTCGTATAGACCGTGAAGCCCACCGACCGCTGGATGCACCAGGATCGACAAGGTAAAGAAAATGATGAGGACCAAAGCGACAGCTGTGTGCAAGAAGTCTGTGAGGAAAGTAGCTTTGAGGCCACCTACAGCAGTGTACAATACGACTAAGAAGTGTTAATTAAATCAGACTGGTTCGACATTAGGTTGGATAGAAAAAGCGTGACATACCTCCGAGAGGGATAAGGATAGTTGCAGCGACAAAGTTCATGCCAGAGATCCCATAAATCAACTGGGACCCCGTTAATATCATCGAAGCACATCCAAAAACATTATTTGTAAGGTTCAAGACGATGAAGACAAGATGCCCAATTGTGCCATAACGCATTCTGATAATTTCTAGGGAAGTATGGGCGTAAGGTACTCGAATTTTGGCCATAACTCCAAGAGCTGCCATTAAGGCAATCTGGAAACACAGACCAGACCCCCACCACTACAACCTTGTTAGTTCTTCCTTCATATAGGGAAAAAAAAAGGCAGTATTGCGTTTGGGGGAAGCAAACAACTGACCAACGGAACCGCCAGGCCATATCTATAGCACATTGCGGCAGACAACACTGTCTCGTTAATCCACATCCATGATGAGAATACCGCAGAAGCTGTTAATCCCGTCCCTACGGAACGATTGGCAACCATAAACATCTCTGAGGTCGCCGAATCCTCCGATAGATATGCTTTCTGGACCTTGATCGCGATCAGGATCACGCCGCAGAAAAGCACACCTAGGCCGATAAGGAGGCCATAGGCTGTCCCCTGAGGGACTAGATCAATCCCATGTATACCAAGTGTTGCCACAGTCATTGTAGCTGTATATGATATGCGAACGGAATGAATACAGGCGGAATATGCGAGCCCCAAAAGGAAAATTCTAGGTATCAAGTCATGAAAGCCCTGGCTCATCCGCCCGGGAGATAGCAGAGGGCAGAGGTAACTTTATGTTGGCGAAGATCCATGATCTAATTGTCAATTCCTAGTATTCTCAACGAAAACACAGGTGCTCTGGTTCATAGAAAAGTGAGTGTCACGTAGTCCCTAGAAGATATCGCGTTATGCACTCTACCGGCCGAGAGACAGAGTGGAAATCAAGACTCAAGATCGTTAAGTCAATTCGTCAAAATATTCACCAGTGTGGATACATAGTTGCTTCATGTCATGCGAGATTGGTTGTAGAAAGTTGATGTCGAGGTGAGCAATTGAGGGAGGGGATTGCGTGCCACTGGGCCGCTATGACGAACCAATCCAATAGGACCCCCCATTGTGCGATACAGCGTCACAAAAATGAGGAGAATAGTTATAAGAAAAGATTGTATCCGTATACTAGTACGTATCTTCATGGAATCTAAGGCTATTCATAAAAAGAGCAGCGCTTCTGGGATCTCGGTATGGGGTTACCTGCCTGATGGTACTGTTCTGAGGAGGGGTTCAGAGTCCCCATCGGCAATGCTGCGCATGGGGACTTACGGCATACACCAAGCACTGCCCAAGAAATATAAGGAATTCCTTCGAAAGCTTTGGTGTCGACAAGAAGCCACTAGGAGCACTGTGGGCTTTGCCGAGCCCTTCATCCAGGACTGAGGTTTCCAAGTAAACTGATGGAAAACTGTCACCTGGTAAGCTAATCAAATGGCCAGAGACCTGTTAAAATATATAAAGAGATAAATGAAATCCTGCTAAGTATCGATGAAAGAAATTAGATTGATTTGCTCGTAGAATTACATGAATAGCTAACGGGTAAAATATTCCTTTTGATCAGCACGATTTCCATCTGATACATACTTAGCATCCATAAGTTTGTATTACGGACGGAGGCAGGCAGGCATATTAGTACTTACTTGCCTTCAACAACAAGCTAGATACGAAAGATGCATGAACAATTTCCCCCATTTCATCCTGATTCCTCCTACCTGGTCACCTGGTTTATCTCTTTATGTATATATATATCCCCTCATTGGCTCACAGAGTCCATTCTACTCTATGGTTGAGGTATGTATTGCAAACAATTACCTTATGTTGTGAAAGGAAATGTAATAGCCCTGGAATTTATTTCTCGATGAAAAGGATTTAATTGAATTTAATTGTAGAATTGGAATTGCTAAAGGAATCAAACGATCAGTTTTCCAGCACCTTCACCGACACCTTTAGTGGTGAGACACTGCTTCCATTGGGTTCTATCACAACTAGAGGCAGATAGGAGCATTATTTGCTTTCAACAGTTTCCAAGGGTTAAGTCCTTATATTTGAGGAATATTTATTATAGTGGTTGGACCTTCTAAGAAGTAAGCGAACAGTGAAGATGATCCGGTCTGGATGTCTCTTTTATCAAAGGCCAGACTTATACCTGCCACTCGAGTGCAAAAGCAAAATTGGTAATGCCTCAATCTTACCTAGTTATACCCCCACGTATTCCTCGAATTATTGTCTTCCCATCCGACACCACGTTCCCACAGGCCAACTGTAAAAACCGCCCAATAAGTATCTGTTCCGCCGTCTTCTTTGCCTTGGTCAGTTCAACGTGGAGATCCATAGGGAGGAATACTCTATCTGCGCTTGGGTATCTCCTACTTTAAAGTAAATGTCTTCTTTGTGTTTGAATAGGTCTTTTCACAATTATCTCCAGTCGATCTCTTGGTCATGGCCCCGACTATGCCCCTGGGTAGTGGCTTAGCCCTATTAGGCCCATTATCGTCCTCTGACGTGCCTGGCATTGACTTTTCCGATAACCCTCTCCTCCAAGGTCGGAACTTTTCTTATTTGGACACCCAGATCAGCCGCCTGGGAATCAATTGGGAAGAGCTCCGGATAAACCGTCCCGTGTGTCCATATGAAATCGCCAGATCTTGCAAGCGTGCGTCAGAGGAATTGGATTCTTCGCCAGAATCTTCTTGACTCAAGGCTAACCTAAAACTTCAAGCTCGTAGGTATTATCCGTGACCTAGTAGTAAATATCTCTGTCAGGAAACCTGAATAATGCAGGTGTAATTAACTTGCTAGGTACTAACAGTAGGTCTGAAAGCAAGAAAGAATTTCCCAAATTAGGGATGGACAGAGCCTCTCAGTGCTATTCCATAAAAAAAGTTATTAATGTTTTCAACTCTCGTTCCAGCTTTTCAAATATTACAGAAGCAGCAACTTCCATGCAGATTTGGTGGCTCTTTGTTTTAGTCAGTATATTAATTTTCGTGATTAGAGTATTGAGGACACATTACTGATAAATTATCCCATGATCCATATGAGTGACTTCATCATCCGGAGTTTCGTACCCATCTGGATTCGTGGAGGTACTTCTCTTCTGCAGGAGAGGAGCTTCTGATAGGATCAAGTTGATCCGCATCCTACCGACAGCTTCGTTACCAGTCTTTTGTTGGCCACGGGCATGACTGAACTTATTAAGATACACTATCTGGATAGACGCGCTGCCCCTAGCTACTAGTTAGTGTCTGTATGTCTAGTTATAAATGGAGATGTTGACGAGGCATCACGGAGAACGAAGGCAAGTTTTGTAGTAGCGTAAAATTATACTGTCACTCTACTAGTGTCTACAAAGGACAGGCCAACAAGCCACTGATAAGAAGTAATATCATTGGATACACTACATAGACTATAGAAATAGCGCAAGAGTCAGCCAAGATGCACCTGACAACACATTGACGCAAAGTCTCCGAAAGTCTCCGTCTTACACATAGATGGCATACTTAAACAGAGCTCGTCGGTACAACTGGTCTACGCATCTATCTACTCTTAGCTTTATGGTTAATTTAATGCCTTATTAACATGGCGAGTTTGGCCTTCCCCAGCATTGCAAAGCGTCACTTGCTGTCAACTTCGCACACCTACGGCTATGCCTATCATCCGGGCCCCAATTCTTCATGTCCTACTATTCTTTTCCTTCACGGGTTTCCCTCTTCATGCTATGACTGGCGCCACCAAATTCACTTTTTCTCCGCAAAAGGATATGGGGTACTGGCTCCCGATTTACTTGGATACGGTGACACCACCAAAGCTATGGCCAAAGAAAACTACAAGACCAAAAAGATGGTTGCGGAGATCATTGAATTACTGGATCACGAGGGCCTTAGACAAGTCCACGCTGTCGGCCATGATACAGGTTGTACCCTTCTTTCGCGGCTCGCAAACTACTTCCCTGATCGTCTTCTGTCGTGCACCTTTCTCGCAAATCCATACGTCAGACCAGGGGGTCATTTTGATATCACCGTCGTAAATGCTTTGACAAGGCAGTTCTTAGGGTATGAGAGGTTTGGCTACTTGGAGTTCTTTGTCAAACCTAATGCTGGAGATATCTTAAACCAGCATGTGAGTATATCCCTCGATTCGTTATAAGTTGCTATGTACTTGAATATGTTTTCCCCTTGTTTAACAACCCCTAGTCTGATTCATTCTTTACATTGTTCTACCCTGCGGATCCCGATTTATGGATCGAGCATATGGCACCAACCAACGCCATGGAGACTTGGCTACTCCAGGACCGACGGGGTCCCCAGCCCATATATATTACGGACGATGTACGCGAAATAATGGCGCCATCATTTCCCTACCCTTGAATTTCTGACATGCCTACAGGAGCGTAACATCCACCAGAATATCATGAAAGATAGCCACGGACCGGCACTAAATTGGTACCATGCACTAGTAGGGAATCTGGACGAGCCGGACGAAATCGAGGCAAAAATCAACCCAATTCTTTCAATGCCAGTTCTGATGATCAGTCCACAACCGAGCAAACTGGAATTACCCGGTGTTGAAGAGCAAATGAAGCAAATCGCGACCGACGTCACTGTCAAAAGAGTAAGTATGACCGGGCATTGGTTGCAGCTGGAGACGAGGGAGGAGGTGAATTCAATCTTGAAGGAGTTTTTCGACCGCCTTGATGGAAAGCGAGGACCGAACGCATGATTGGAGCGACATATCTGTTCTCCATACTGAACATCTCCCTCCCATTGAATGCTATAGTTTGCTCCCTGGGCAGCTTTGCATGTACAGTATTATGATTATGAAACCAATGCTCTCCACTCGAACTCGGATATTTTAGCAGCAAATCTGCATACCCCTTTATTGATTGTCTAGCATGTAGTTGAGTCTATTGAGAACTATATAATATTAAGGAAACCCAAAGATCATCAGATCAGAAAGTGTTTTCCACGTTCGGCTTTTTCCACGTTTTGAACTGTGGCTCTAACTTCCAAACTGCTGACGTCATCTACGCATCACAACCGAGTGAAACAAAGGAAGTCAATAAGGGAGGGCATTTCCATTCCTCCTGTTTCAATTCAAGAGTTAGCTAGTTACAGATACTAGGAATAATTCAATTATTTAATTTTGTATGCGGTGCTGAAGATTCTTTGGTTGGCACGGCACATACCACAACAATGAAGAATACCGACGAGCAACCATCACAACCCCCCAAGCAATCTGTCTACCTCCAGCCCTTGAATCCGGTCACCCACTCACCGTATGAGCAGCGAATGCCTCACCCACAACCCCGATACCGGGGATACGAGGAGCACGTCTCGTCAATCTCGCACCGTACGGCTGACTCTCGCCCTTCCACTGATGCAGCCATCGCGAAGATTGCCGCGCGGCACCAGCATCAATTGAGGGAGATGCAGGCGGAAAACCTGGACACGGAGTATGGCGTGGAGTTACAACCAACGGAAGGGGAAATTTTTGCGGCGGTGGAAGGTCACAGCCGGAGGGTGGAGGCTGCTGCACATCCCGGAGCGGTGGGAAGTCCGCAGGGACCGGGAAACCCTGCGTATGGAGAGGAGCCGGATCTAGCTGCGAATATGGACCGGAAGATGCGGGAGCATTATCGTATTTTAGAGTCTCGAGCTAGGCGAAGCCCGGATGGTGAAATAGCAGAGAGAGAAGCTCTGAGAGAGCGGAGGTTGCAACAGGATCGCAATCTTCATGTGCAGCAGACAGTCCACGAAGCAACAGGAGATCCCGTGGTGGGTTAGGGAGAGAACCACAAAGATGAGTGAAGAAAAAATGTACCTTATCAATCCGATTCCTGTATTACTATAAAGAAAAAAAAACCTTCGGGTTATTGGGAAGTCCTAGGAGAGTTGTTGATAGGCCGTTAAATCATTTCAATTAGGGTATCAGAAAAAGCCAAGTATCCATAGTTGAACAAGCGAGAATCGAGAAGAATTAGCTATCCGCATCGTCTCCTTCTCCCACAGAGACTTTCTTGAGGGCTAAATCCTGTTTCAAATCTTGAATTCGCTTGGCAAGCTTGTTCTTGAGAATTGCGTTCTGCATCTTCTCCCATCTGGCCGTCTCCGCACGAATCAAAGTTTCCAATTCTGTAATTTCTTCTCGGTGTTGTTGAATCTGTCGCTGCTGTTCGAGTTGTTCGTCATCTAACTCATTTTCGGGGGTGCCATCTTCGCCATTCGACCCATCGCTTTCATCGCCAGATGTATCCGCCGCCGGAGTAGAGGGCTTGGTTGCCATAGGGGTACCGGCCTGATATACTCCGGATTCAGGAGCTTCGTCCGCGGCTCCTCCAGCTTTAGCGTCAGATTCGGCAGCGAGAGCTGCTTCCATCTCAGCAGCGAGGGTGTCCTCGAAGTCGTCGAACATGCCTCCGGCATCCACCATACCTTCATCCACTTCCCCTTCAGCGTCTTGTTCGTCATCATACTCATAATAATCCTCTTCTTCATACTGGCCGCTCTGCACAAGCCCCTCAGCACGATTGAGAGATGCGCCATCCACCAACTCGTAACGGGGGGGACCAATCGCAGCTTCATCTTGAGCTATCAAATCTTCGACGGCCTTTTCAACTTGTTCGATAGTACGAGTGCTTATCCGGTCACGGAATCGTCGTTTCCTCACCCACCGAAGGGGAGGCGTCAAACCATGGGGGTACTGCAAAGTTTTATTATCTTGCATATGTTGGATGTCGCTAGGGACAGGGTATTCCAGAGCCTCCGCGTCGGTTGTGACGGGCCCTAGAACTAGCAACATTTGACAAATGTCCGCGGACTTGTACCATCCTCGCCTATCCCAGCTCTTCATGCCTTCGATGATGCTAGGAAGGTCTACAAGTGCGGCCGCATACTGCTTATCTCGGATCTTCAGAACGGCGCGCCGGCCTTCGCGATCTAGTGGCTTGAAAGAGAATTCGGATCGATCGAACCGGCGCTCGCTGATAGCGCGACGTAGATAATCACAGTCTTCGCCGGGAAGCATGCGTAGAATAAACTGTTCTTCGATGGCTGGGTCGATTTCTGTGTCTGACGCTTCCGAGTCATAACCAACTCCGACTGGCCGATTGGGCACTAGCCCCTTATTCTTAATACGGATCGATTGTACTCCTGGTTTTTTAGAGGCATTGAGCTTTAGGCGTTTGGGTCCGGTCGGTTGTACTGATGCGACCTTCGTGGAAGGCTCGCTCAGAGCTGGTCCTTCAGCGGGGCGCTTTTTAGATGGTTTTTTCTTCTTCGGCTTCTCTGGCTTCTCTGGCTTCACTGGTGTCTCCTCTGTCGGAGGTTTGCGCGCAATCTTGAGAGTAAGCTTTCGTTGAGGCGTCGCTGTCGATGGGGGAGGAGGAGCTGGAGTAGGCTGGCTTGGGGTCTGTTGCTCGGGGGCCTTCTTCTTGGAGAAGGTGAGCTTCAGCGTTGGACGCGGAGTCTCGGGCATGTTGATGTTTAAGGGGGACGACGAAGCGTAGCCCCGAAAAAGAAGCGATAAGACGAGGAACTGAGAGCCTTTATTTTAGATTTGATGTGAGGTGGGTTGTGAAGGAAACATAAAGGAAGGGCGTTGGGTGAGCGTGAGTGTAACAGTGAGAGGAAACGTGAATGAAAAGCGGCGAGCTTCGGTCCGTTTTTCCTTCCCTTCAATACATTCGCTCGCCAGTACCAACCTTTCCTTCCCTCCTCCCATCCCCTTCAGCTCTCAGTTTCTACTTATTCACGTCTCTCTATTTCTTTAGTTTATTCAAACACAGGAGTAACGCTTGTGCCGCCCATGATGTCTGGTCAAAACCTCCACAACGCTCTTCTCCGACCGCCAATTATTCAGATCCTCCGCGCTGCTGGGTTCCATGCAACGCGTCCATCGGTCTTGGATACCATTTCCGACCTAACGGCTCGATATATCATGCTTCTCGCTTCATCTACGACTGAACATGCGGCTAACGCCCACCCGCACGACCCTGTCCCTGTCCTGGAAGATATCTACCAGGCGCTCCAAGATTCCGGCGCTTTACGACCACAACTACGAGAGTGGGAGGAACACTGGCAGGGTGAGGAGGACTTGAGGGGACTGGAGGGGTTTCTCTCATGGTTTATGGGGCCCGCAAACCGCGAGATACGTCGGATTGCTGGATTCGTTCCTAGCGAGGGCGATGTGGTCGATGCGGACTCATTAGAGAAGGAGGACTATCTTACGGCCTTGAAAAAGAAACACAGCAAAACGGGAGAGGAATCTCGATATGCGGGGACCGTGCTAGGAAAGAACGCCGAGGAACATCCTATTATCATCGAGGGTGGCGCGCCTAGTCTTCAAGATTGGAGTTCCCAGATGCGGTCACGAGCGCCCTACATGAATGAGAGCGACTCATCTGGTGTCAGCAGCGCACCCAGCAACCTTTCTGATACGGAAGGAATGGATGTGTGATTGACAGAGGTGCGAGAGGCGGCCTTAATTTAAGAGCATGGCGCCCCCCCCCCCCCAAAAAAAAAGCCATCATGATTATGGTTGGAGCATCCAACACGCAAGATATCGGCTGAAATTGCCCGAGGCCGGGAGCATCTCAGAAGCCCACAAAACATCCACCTAACTAGCATCTAAATGAGAGTTGGCCGAGCAGTCTGCCATGGGCCAGATTGGCGGGAACTCAATTCCCGGCCCATGAGTAACCACGTCGGTATTCAAAAATAGGTAGGGAGAGAAGGGATAGTGAGGGACAACAATGCGATATGTCCTCCAAAGTATGTGTCTACAACCGAAGATACTTAGACTCTCCTCGAATGAATTAATTTGGGGGAATCGAAGCCCAGTTTCCTGTGTAGATGGAGGACAATGTGCTTATTTTTTTTTCTTGGCTGCTGGCCGGCGGTGACATCAACCTCAACCCACCTCATTATCACCCGCTTCTCTCTTCAACCATTACCGCCCAATTAATTCCCATCGCCATGGTTTACGCCTTCAACCTCCCCACTACCTCTCATCTCTCTTTCCAGGCTTTCCTCTCCTCTCGCACCCATCCTTCGCTTCCCCAAGCTGCCTCTACAGCACGCCATGCTCTCCGGCTCGCCCTCAAAAACCACAACCGTTTACCCCGCGGCCCTCAACGCGACTCGCATCTCATCACCATCCTCTCCACCCTGAACGATTACCTTCCATATCTTCTGGCAATATCGCACGGACTTAGTGGCAAACCTATCGAGACCTCAACTACTTCAAGCCCTACCGAATTAATCGAAATCACCCTACATCGCGAGTTCGAGCCCGAATGGCGTGCCAGCCTATCCTCCAGCCCGCCCCTGTCGTTGAAGCCTAGTACTACCGGGCGCACACGTGGGTCAGGTATCCAGTTTGAAACTGCGTTCACCCTGACCACGCTGGGGTACGTCCTCTGCGGCCTTGCCCGCTCGGGAGTAACACGTAGTCTCTACGCATCCTCAACCCCGACCCAGGAGCAGCGCACGTCTGTCATCCAGACTGCTACAAAACACCTCCTGCAAGCAAGTTCGGTGCATTTACTCCTCGCCTCATGTTCCTCATTTACAACCGACCACCCGGAACGATCGATACTCCCGCCCGACCTTGTCCCCGCTACCCAGTCGGCGCTCTCGTCCCTCGCCCTCGCGGAAGCCACCCTGCTTGCGGTGCTTAAGGATGATTCATACGTCACCACCTGCATCCAGTCCCGAAACCCGAATGATAAGGACTGGATGGTACGCGCACCCGAAATCCCGAAAGTGCGAGCCCATCTTTTTGCGCGATTATGTATCCGGGCGGCAGAGTATGCTGAGCAGTCTGCTGCTGGGCTGGGTTCTGTCGGCGCGGAAGGGGGGAAAACTGGGGGTATCGAAGAGGACCTGATTAAGTACTGTCGCGTCTTGGGTTTAGTCGCTCGTGCAAGAGCTTGTCGGTTCTTTGGCGTGGATGCGGAACTTGGGGGGAAGATCGGGGAGGGCATTTCATGGCTTCGGGCAGCCAAGGGAGCGCTCGGTTTGAAGAATAGTACAGGTTCAACCGGGGAGAAGGACTCCAGCGCTCGAGGGTTATCTCGATTAAAGCAGGGTTGGATGGAGCGGCGGGAAGGGAAACGCATGGAGAAAGACGCTGGGGGCTGCGAACATGGTGAAAAGGGAGAACTCGGGCCAGGAGATAATGCAGGTCGTGAGGAAGAGGGACGGGTGATTGAAATGTTGGAGACGAAGTGGGTACGGATGAACGACACGGTGAGTTTCTTGCCCTGCCGCTTACTTTTCTCCTATAAAGATCCATCCGCTAACAGAGGCTACAGATTAACACCCAGTTGATCCCGCCTTCCGCGGACCTCCTTACCAGTCTACCCTCAGGTCGCGATGTCCATTCCCCCCCGATGGCCTACAAGCTTCCCTCTTTGGATGAAGATCACCTGGCGAGAATGCGGGCCCCACCTGCGGACATTGAGTTTCCTATTAGTGATGTGGAAGATAGCGACGTCGAATCACCCGGTGGAGCAAGACCAATGCCTGGTTCCCTTCCAGAACGGACTGATAGTGCTTATTACTAACAATAAAATACAAGTTGAAAGCGGCGTTTCGCACACTTTCGGGATCAGTGCCATGAATTTATATGATCTATATTGCGCATTGGAGGCATACAATTACAAACCCAGGCTTTCCCTTATCCAATAGGTGTAAACGTACTCCAAATGTAGTTATCACTGGGGGGATTCAAAGCTCACAATTCCAAACCCAGTTAAGGTCCCTACGACGGATACTGTGAAGAGCCTCCCAGCAATTCCACGTTGCCTCCTTCCTACACCACCCAATACCCAATACCCCCAATCACATAACCTCAACTACGGAATCAAAGAGAAAATAAAGAATAAAAGTAGGTAGGGAAAGAGGTACAACCCATAGATTCACAAGCTAAAAACAAAAACACAAATCGCAAGACCCAAGTCCAGACCTTGATGAAGATATGATGATAGTATAAAAAGACAGGAAAAGAAAAAAAAAAGGAAAAGAAAAAGGGAATCCCCCTATGTCGACTTCGCACCCTCCCCATTCTGGAAATAGTTCTTCTCCTGGAACAGATAACCCTTGATCTTGCGCTCATTGAGAAGTTCAAAGTATTTTTCTATATCAGGAAAAAAAAAAAGAGAATAATTCGGTTAGCCATTTGCTTCCTATGTTTTCCCCTAACCCATAAAGAGGGAAAGAGAGAGAGTTTCATCCCCCCCTTCCAAAAACAAAAAGGAAAGTAGAAAATAAGAATAGGAAACACTCACCCCTCAAAACCCCACACTTCTCCAGATGATTCACGCCCTCACGCGCATAGCACTTGCCCAATTCCTCTCCAACAAGTCGGGACATCATGCTGCGCACCCATTGTTCACGGATAATAGCGTCACGGGCATTATGGATAGCGACATTGTCTTCGAAGTCGACTCCCTCGTAGCTGGGAGGGACGGTGGGCTTCTTGGCCAAGAAGGCGGCGGACTCGGGAGTGGGCATTTTGCCTAGGTGCGGGTGTTCCGTATGTGTTCTTTGGGAGGTTTTCCTGGTCGGATCCGGGACGAGAGGGTAATTGGAGGAGGAGTCGGAGCTGAGGTCGTGGCTATTGATGAAGGATTCGAAAGACCTTATTTGAAGTTCGGGGTGAGAGGTTTGGTTTGGCAGGCCGGAGATCGGGAGCGTGTATGCAATTGGGGGGTTATGATTGGCTGAGTGGATGGCGGTCAGGGATGCTACGGTAGCCACTAAACACCAAATGGGTCGCTTATAGAGGTGTATGGAGGTCATGTGATTAAGTGTTAAGAAGAACAGGCATACAGGATTAGCTGCTCTTGATATTCGCTTAATTAATAGCATGTTAAAACGTCACATGTTAGTCTAGAGTCATGCAAAGGTAGATGTATCATAATGCTAAAAGTACATAGTTTTTTGTTTCCAAAACGCCATGCCAAGTGAAACAAATCATGTCAAAGGTGAGATCCTGCAATTTTAACAGGCAAGTAGGGAAAATAGATTAAGGAAATGAAATCAGAGAAGGAAATCGAGATAGCGGCATTAAGTCGTTCGTAGTGTCTCGTGTTGGGACTCCATCATGCGGCTACTGTCCGCTCGCAGGGAAGATTGCATCGTAGAAGTCAAGGAACTGATCGCGGATGCGCTGCCATCGTGTCCTGTTTAGCCACTTGCTGTATTCGCGGTATTCGTACATCTCGCTCCAGCAGTCACGCCCAAAACCACAACCGGCCATGTTGACCAGAAAGTCCCGCCCACCCTCCATGTAGTGTACGTTCGGGTCACTTCCATCGCCACACGCTCCAGGAGGGAAGGAATTGATGTGTCGCTGAGGAACAAATGCTAAGCTGCCCCGGACCCAGGGCTGACTTGTATACAAATACTCAAGCGCATCTTGTTCCTTATGTTCCCACTCCATATGCTTCTGCTCGTACATGACTGGATCCCACCAAAGATCAAGCATACGATCGGTCCAGAAAGATCGTCTGACGAAGAAGGAACCTAGATTGAACCCCCCGCAATCCTGAGAAAGTAGGAAATTGATCGAGGATGGGTCACCATCCCCTTCACCGGAACGAGAAACTTCGTCCAGGTAAGGTTCAGTTAGTGGATGCGTGATGTTTAAAGGATTGTATTCATTGATGTCGCGGTATACTACATCGTCGAGGCGATTGAATAAATGGTCCTGTAGAGAATAAGAGGGTTCCATGATCCAGGTGTTCAGGTCTAGCCACCAAAACCTGTAACATAACAAGAAAGTATTAGCCCGCGCATATGTGAATTTCAGTCCATCGATTGAACGTACCACTCTGCTTTTGGGTATTTGCGCATAGTTTCTCGGAGAAGATCAACTTTCTCCCACCCCTCGCGCCACTCGTGGGAGTAGCGTTTCTTCGCCAGCATATTGACAACTTCCAGCTCATAGCCCCAGTGCTTAGCATACTTTTTCTTATTCGAAATGCTGTTGCGCTCGAGAGCCCATTCCCTTGCCCCTTTCCATTCCATAACACCTCCTTCCACATTGGATTGGAGTATGATAACAATCTTGCGTCCGCCTCCAAACGATGACCGCCGGAAAGTCTCGATGATCGCTGCAAGGATGTGAGTAATCCAATCAAAACTTCCAATGCTAAACCAAAGACAAGCACACTTACAGGTCCACAAAAAAGAGTACACTAGGAATAGAAGGATTAATAGCAGCAACAACCGCGACCTCCTTCGACGCAACATCCTCCCCACACCAAACGAGCGCCAATTAGATCTGCGCTCATTCCGAAACTCATCTTTATCGACATAACCGCTCGGAGACCTTGAATTTACTCGAAAGCGGGGGAGGGTAGCCGTAATCTGCCGCCTCGACCGCGAGAAGAAACCGTTATTTCTGGTAGAGAAAGAGGGGTAACCCCGGACTTCATCGCTTTTCGCTTTCGCGGCCACCCACGAAGGACTTGCGGCTAAATAGCCATTCGGTGTCGAAGTGCCACTCCCGGGCGTAAGGCCAGGGCTAGACCACCCTGCCCCCGGGTGGGGAGAGGGTGATCGAGACAGGGACATGGGCAAAGGATGGGCTTCGACAGGGATGCTAAAGACGATGGGGGAGACGGCGCGGGTACAGGGATTAGAGAAAGATCGAAGAGACCTGGCGTGGGTTCCTTTCGGAGGGGCTGTCGTTTCAGCAAGGGCGGAAGTACAAAAGAGGTGCCCAGTGTGTCACTAGCGGTGCAAATTCCGGAAGACGGTTGGGGAGACACAATTAAATATTTGGAGAGAAGAAGCGACCGATGTGGAAGCGATGTGGGGAAACGGAGATAAAGTAAAGATAGGGGCGAATCGAAAGAGAATGAGGAAGGAAAATAAATATAAAATAGAATAGAATAGAAAAGGGTTAAAGGGAGTAACAATGGTCAATGAAGGGAACGATATGAAAAAATGACGGAAAAGGAATGGCAGATGACCGTTCTCCCCAGCGCAACGCCGTTGGGAGAGCTAATCAAATAATAAATGGATCTCGGGATACTAGCTCATACCAAGAACCAAGCATCAGGAGCGAAAAAAGGAAGAGAAGGGAAAAGAACCCCCGAAGCACGGCAGGCGAGCGACAGGGACAGGATCAGGGACCGAAGACCTGCCGTGAACGAACGGGTTTGACCGTTTCCGTCTGCAAATCTCAGCCAGGGAGGGCCCAGTGTCCCAGATTTCCATGGACAGCATTCAGGTCACTTCATTTAAAGGAGGAAATGAGCAGCTTTTTGAATGAGGCCCTTCGTTGGCCCCCATCTACCTAGCGATTCTCATTATGAGATGGTGGAAGGATCTGTAACATGGCTGTCGGGACAGCAATCAAAATGAGATTACACAGCCAGACAAAGAGTGGTTGAGGAGGCCGTTCAGTGTCAGCTATCCACCCCTCATTATTATAAGTTATTGACCAAATTATTAGTTTGGTCAGGAGTGGGGAACCAGAGGTTTTAATTAATTAAATCGACGTCAATCAATCGCCCCACTCTCGCTTGAAAGAGCTGGCTAAGTACTACCAGCAAAGCAGAGTGCAACCTCGCAGGGACATGGCACGACGGTCCATCCGTTTTCAGGCTTCTAGGAGAGAACACAAACTCCGAGTCCTTGTCATCGTATATATCACTACTATGGCTACTCTTCTTCCCTCTTCCTGACATAAGAGGCAAGATACATACGGTTCGTGTTGGTACTAATTAGTGGATAGACGGTAATTTGTTATCTTAGGGTTATCATTCCTGTATTATTATCCTCCGACCTCACTCTATAGTAGGTAGCTCACAATCAGGCTCTGTAATGTATCTTGACATCTTTCATTCTCGTCTTTTCACCCCTCTTTTTTCCTCTTTTTTTTGTTCTTTCTCTTTTATCTCTTTTTTTGCCAATGGTTTTCAGTTCGCTGAGATAGTACAGAACGCGACAACATAAAACCCATGCAGAGACACAATTTATATCCAAGTCGCCCAAGATGGAAATTCCGAAGCTATAGGAAAAAGAGGAGTGGAGAAAAAGGAAAGTTTCGAAGTCGATCGTCCGTCATGCAGAACACCCATCTTTCCCGTCGCGGGGGTTTCGTGCAGGTTGTCGATTGGCAGCCACATCCTTGGACATGAGCACCTTGCGTACCGTAAATCCCTTCTCATGGTCGGGTCGCAAACATGCACTGTCCCCATGATAGAACTCGCATTTTAATTTTAGAAATTTGTTTCGATGGCGGTAAACCGTGATGATATCCCCCGTGTATAATTTGCCAAAATGGAACCCTTCCCGGCTATTATCTCCTTCTGGTCCTCTACGCAACTCCGTATCGTTTACCCAGATACATTTGCGAGTCTTGGTTGAAAGAATAGCCATGACACCTGGCACTGTCATCCAGTCCTGCCCCGCAGCGACGCGGGCCTCAATCGCTGGAGCCCAAAAGGTTACCTCAAGAGCGTACGCGGGTATCCGGGTGTCCATAGGGTCAGGGTGACAGATAGTTGCCAGGGGGCCACGACCCCAAGACGTCATTCGATTTTCCAGTTTGATAGTTAGGTCAAATATTGATCCAGGTAGGGTGGTTAACCTGCCCACGAGAGGCCGGGGTTGGCCAGGTGGAGCTATATGCCTGGGGATTCCGCTGGGGACATCAGTACGACTGGGATCTGCAGGGGGTTGGAAGCCTGTGGTCTCGAAATCCTCGGATACCTGTTGTCCAGTTTTCGCGTCGATTGTATTCACAAGTTCTATGTCAAAAATTTCACCTGGGGCGGCCTCGGAATATCCAGGTTGGCCACTTGAGAACCGACCGAAGCTGTCAGGGCTGGAACGTTCACTGGCGGTATCCGGCACGGGTAATTCAATTCGACGACTGAACTTCATTGCCTTTGGGGTTGTGGTAGGGCTGGTTGGTCGATTTCCAGTCGGGACGTCCTCATTTATGGCCACTACAATCTCACTGGGTTGCGGGCTCGCCGTCTCGACGAGGGGGAGAAGGCTTTTTGAAGTGCCAGGGTGCCACGAGTTCATGTTTAGCTGCCGGACGAGATTCTCAGCACCCATCAAGCTTGGTGCGGATCCAGGAAAGGGGTTTTCCGGGAGGGAGAGGATAGAGTTGAGACTGTTGCCATCACTGATCATCGACTCACCGGTGGAAGAAATGAAGTCATGGATGCTGAAGTCACCATCCTCGGATTCATCAATACCGTCCCCTAATGCGTGAGAGCTGCGCAGAGCAGATGAAGTTATTTCTCCAAAAAGGCGCTTTGGGGTTGATTGAGGCCCTGGCTGGCCATCTTGGTGGCTTTCGAAATTGGGGAGAGACGGATAGCGAATTTCCGCGGGAGGGGAGCCAATTCTCGGCCGCTTGGACTGAGTCAAATCACCGCTGTCCTGCTCACCTGTATTTAGAATCACTGGATCCCGGTTGTCGCCTAGAGAGAGTTGAGAAGCATCCAGTTCCTCCTCAAGATCCTCGCCAATATCGGAGAGCCCATCCGCGGCGTCAGACATGCCTTCATCGTCGTATTCATCCACATCCGGAACATCAACAAGCCAGGCGTGCCGGAGACACTCCCGTTCTTTTGGGCGGAGGTGAGGGTGACGGTTGAGAAGCTGTGAAACCAAATCGATGCCGTCTTCCGAAACACCAGCCCTACGTAGAATATTGTAGTCTGGGTCTGTTGACATGATGGTTCTCAACATTTGAGCTCCACGGTCGTCGCCTCGTCCTGTGTACGGTGGGACTCCAGAGAGGACATGATAGAGAACGGCACCCAACGACCACATGTCGACGGATTGGTCGTATGGAGACGTTTTTGGAGGTCTGGTTATTGGTATGAGATCAAGGAAACAGTTATACAAGGACAAACTTACGGGTCACCTAGCCTACGTCTTTTTTTAATCTCCCCACGTCGATAGTTTTCATACTCAGGGTAGACCTCCGGGGCGCAGTACAGGAGAGTTCCACAGAAGGTTTTGAGGAAGGTTTCTTCTTGAACTACCTTCGACAGGCCAAAGTCGGAAAGCTTTACTTTCAACGGGTCGAAGGAGGAGATCAAGATATTATCTGGCTTTATATCCCGATGTGTGATCTTGCGCTTATGAAGGTACTGTAACGCATGAAAAATTTGGCGTGCGATGACTTTCACCATATCTTCGGGGATTTTGCCATTAGTTTGTAAGTATGTAGATAGCTCCCCAGCTGGAACATATTCCATAATGATATAAATCCATCGATCGTGCTCGTGGTGATCGATATATTGGACGATGTTCGGCTATTAGGGCCATCAGTTGTGCACAGTTGCTAGCTGAACAGAAATACAATAACTCACATGCTTCAAGTCCTTCATGATTTTCATTTCGTTGTCTACCTTTTGATCCAAGATACCGTTTTTCATGAATCGTCGTTTATCCAGCTCTTTGGCAGCATAAACCGCCCCATGCTGCTTCGTCGCGAGCTTATAGACTGTTGCGAAGGCTCCTTTCCCAATTTGCCCAGTCACGTTGTATGTGGACCCACCCGACCAATGCATCCCGAAAGTACTCGCCCATTGCAGAGCAGGTGCTGGGGTTTGGCGTCGTGTTGGTTGCACAGTACCTGTTTGATGCTTTTGGAGACGTTCAAAATAACGAATCACATTCTCGGTATATTGCATCGCAAACCCATCACGGTTAGGGATGCGAACCACAAACCGGACTTCCTCCCCAGATTGATCACCATTTACCACTTGGATAACTGAGCCACTAGTTATCATTCGGCTGTTATCCTTCTGGATTTTGCGAAGACGGAAATTGTCTACAATCGTACCATTGGTTGATACATCCTCGAGCATAAGAATTCCATCCTCGGTAAGATAAATGCGAAAGTGTGTGTTGGAGATACGCCTCGACGCTCCATCTGCCACAAGGAGAATATCACAACGGGTGTTGTTACGCCCAAAGCAGAATCCCATGCCTAGATTCTGCACGTTGGACGACATTCTAAGGGCGATATCCAGAGCTGCAGTGCCCGATGTTTCATATTCTAACTCATCCTTCTGCAGGATGTGCTGCGGAGCAGTACGAGCTGTGGCAGCTACCGCGTCATGAGCGGCAGGAGAGTTGGGATGCAGAATACAAATGATATCTGACACATCTTCTTCGTGTAATCCAGAGTTATTATAGCCCATGCGGCGGGGATCCGTGCATGGTTGAGTTGATTCTTGTGTTGCTTCCATTTCGTGCAGGTAGAGTAATAGAAATAGATAGAATCACAGCAAGGTATGATGCAAGAGAGGGGCTATGGTCATATGTAGAATGACTGAGGGCGGGCTTTTTTTCCAGGCTCGAGTACAAGGCTTCTGCATCACCAATGTAATTACAAACGCTGCTCCATATCATGAATCTGGCCAGGCATCAGTTTCATGAACTCAAGTTATATGTATGTATTGCAAGTTTTTGCCAACAAGTGACAAATCACCTTACCTGATGGGGGGTCAAGGTGATAAGGTATAAGAGCAAGAGAGAGAGAGTGGAGGGTGATTGTTGGAAGAACACGAGGAGATAGGCAAGGTTCCTAAATTCTCCCCAAACGACCAAAAAGTTTCACCAAAATATGCTGGGAGGAACAGGAAGGGCTTTTATAAAAGAAGACCAATAGATTTGAGGTGCCCAAATTGTATCAATCAAGAAAAATTTGAGACGTGGAAGTGCCTCCGTGCACTTGGCGTGATTTGAGGCTGATTGCCTCCAAATTTGGCAGCCAGCCAACTACTATTCAAAACTCTGTAGCATGAGATAATTGAGACAATGAGCGACGGAAGGTAAGTTATGCAGGGAGTGAGGAGAGAAACGGTTATGTCTGCGAGAAGTCGTCGAGGAATTAGCCTTAACCACGACCCGATTAAGAGAGCAGAAGAGGTGTGACTTACACAGTTGACGAACCCGCGCTCAGCCATGAACAGCACAATCAGGAGTTAATAGAATGACAATGGATATCTGATTGACAGGCAGCGACAGCGACGGGGACGAGACAGGAGGCTGTCTGGAAGGAGTCGTCGTCCGAGGAACAAGCAGGAAGGCTAGGGCGATGGTTCAGCTTTATGAGGCTTGAAGGAAGGCCCCAGGCATCAATCAGGCATCAAGATCCGGGTTCCTGAGGCGACAAACAGTATGTTGACCAATGAAAGGATGAGTGACCAGGGCGGAACGGGAGCCATCCATGGATTCCCTCGTCTTCAAGAAGGCTAACCTGGTCGGGAATATTAATAATATGGAGACGGCTCCCCCATCTGAGGCGGTCTGCGGAATACATTTCTACATTGCGTAGTCGACTTTTTCGATTCTTTAAAATATAATATGACAGAAATTTTACTGACTGTTGCCCAAATTACCTGACTACTTTTGAGCGGGGCTTGAGGTTCCAGCTATTATTAGCTACTAGTAGAAATTGCATACCAAGAAGATTTGTGCTCAATAACTGGCGCAAGGCGAAATGGGGCTAAATAAGGCGACTTGAACTTTCTTTTAGAAAGTCCTGTTGCTCGACTTAATAATAGAGACAGACTGTTTCACCTTTGGCAAACTACCTACGTACTAAGGTGCATAGTCCGGCATGCAAAGCCCCACACTCTGTGGCACCACGGCTTAAACAAGAAGCTTGTAGTTACAGACGCAAGGCACCTTGAACAGTATCACCGCCCCCGAAAGCCGAACTTTCGACTCATAGAACCTAGTAAGTTGTGTCTTATTTCTTACTTCCTCGTCGTATCATGTTAGCAAAAGTGGGTAAGAGTTATATACCTCAAGAGGATGCTAAATGAGGGCTCAAGGCGTATGTGCTAGAGGCAGAGTATCCGAGTTCTGGCTAGCCATCCTATCTACTTCCGTACGCCTTGGTCGTATCGGAGCTTTTTTGGTACTCCCCCCTCATAGCCACGTCAAAAACTTGTTCCAGGCGGGTAAGAGCATCCTCGGACACCTCTGCGATATGTCAGACCTCCGTTTACAACGACCATTCGGTGAACGAGGTAACTTACGATAATGGACAACAATCCTGTTTCCTAACAACCTCAACCCTTTCTCCTCCCCGATTTCTGCCAGGTCATTGGGACCCACGCCAGAAGATTCTACGTCCAACCATACCATATTTGTCTGCACTGGGGAGGCGAGCTTGCCTCCACGAGAGGTCCACATATCTGCAACCCTCCTAGCTTTGAGGTGTGTTTCTGGTAGTTTTCCTTGCCGTCCATATGGATCTGCCCCAAAAGTCTCCTCAACTGCGACCCGAGCAGCAGCAGCTATCACACCAGCTTGACGAATGCCACCTCCAATAGATTTGCGAAACCACCGCGCCTTCTTGATGAACGCATTGGAACCAACTATAATACTACCGATTGGAGCCCCGAGGCCCTTGGAGAAGCACAAACTCACGCTATCAAAAAGACTAGAGTAGTCGGATAGGCTCCCACCTCCCCCTACCACCGCCTCCCAGAGTCGAGCACCATCCAGATGCACCTTCATGCCGTTTTTATGTGCCCACTCCGTAATCTTACGGGCTTCTTCTAGAGGCATGATCATTCCATCTAGTGTATTCTCCAAACTGACTAGTTTCGTGGGGCAGGCGTGGACGTCATCACTAATGACAGCGTTTTTCTGAATGTCTTCCAGGGTGAGATGAATGCCATTTTTCGGAACAATGGGTTTGACCGTGGCCCCAGTTAAAGAGCTAATACCCCCAGCCTCATAGTTTATTATGTGAGAGCGGTAATCGCAAACAACTGAGTATGGTGGCTCAATTAGATGTGTTCGCGCAGCAAGCTGGTTACCCATCGTTCCGGACATGACTAACAGGGCAGCTTCGTGGCCAGTACGCTCAGCGACGTAGCACTGCAACTCATTCGTCACTGGATCTTCTCCGAAGACATCATCTAGCAATGTTGTTTGGCAGATGGCTTCAAGCATAGCTGGCGTAGGTTTGGTCATCGTGTCACCTGGTACCTCATAAAAGTTTCAGCATAATATCCAATAGAGCTATCTATCAATGTTATTATACAAAAAAATCTCACTTCTCAGATCAAATGCTGCTGCTCCTGCTCCGTGCCATGAGGTAACCTTGCCATTGATAGCATTTGAGGATATCCCGTTGCTCGCCATTATAGCGAATTTCGGGACAAATGTAGTCTTCGGGGTTGATTGAGGGAGTCTAAAAAGATTCTGCGGCCGAATAAAAGGCCGTGCGAGGAGTTTCATCCAGCAGTACCAAGTCGGGGCACATTAGGTGCGTCCGACGGTCCGAGCACAAGAACAGAGAGCGTCAATTGGGAAATTGAAAGCTGGTTCCAAGTTGACAACGAAAAGGTGGGGTTATGATCCAGGTCCGCCAATCCTTCCTTACGTAACCGCACGTTCCTGGTTAGTTAACTATCTAATACGCACCAATGACTGGAAAATATTTTCATTTTCAGCCGCAGGACATTCACTTGTGTTCTCCCAAATACCTAAGTAAGACAACGTGATAAGCGCCCCCTCTGCGATTGAAGTGATCGAAGGATTGACCCTCTATTTAAGTAGCTTAGCCGAAGGAGGCGACACAGGCAAGGGCACCTGCAGCCATGCTCTAACTAGTACTCCCATTATAGATTAGCGGTAGTGCAAACCCGGTACCATTTTGGGAGACATGCTGGGGATAGAAAATACCTAAACCGCTTTCGTTGAAAATGACACGCGCAGTTCTTATCGATAGCCCAAACAGGGAAAAGTCGACCCGCCGACGTGTCCACAGTGGTACGCTGAGTCAGCAGTCGAGATCCCTCTAGACTTTTGCGGACATCATCTTTACGCCTAATTATTCCCAATCTTCTTCGTTCAGATCAGACGGTGCGCAGCTACGGACCAGTTAACTCTTCCCACGGCTTTCACACTCTCTGAGAAGCTTGTGATGGACCTCGCGAGGCTAACGCGTCCCGCAATACTGTGTCAGTGTTTAAGATGTTCGAGTTCTCTCGCAGCCCTCGAGAATGAATGGGCGAAGCTATCCAATTCATATTCCATCGCAGCGGGGTGGCTGAGTGTGGAGTTGCACCGAATATCGATCTCCGCCGATAAGAAACAAATACCACAGTCATCCGATTTAAGCATTATACGAGGCCGGATCATCCAGGAGATTAGCTGTAAGCTATGCCAGCAGAAACTAGGAGTTCTGTGTGCGTTGGACAATGGGTAAGTGGCAAACAGCTGGTGGGAAAGCGGCCTTTTGGGCGGCTTCGGCTGGGCTAACAACCCCCCAGGCCCAATATTTTTTGGAAACTATCGAAGGTTTCGTTTCGAGAAATCGTAACCATGCGCACGGTCGAGCCTTCATTTAAGGACGGACTCCTTGAACGCATTATTCCCGACCCCGCCACGATACCAGAGAGAACCTCCATGCCTTCAGGAGCTTTGGTGCCCGCCGGATCTACCGAAGTGGATGGTAGTGTTGGGTCTGTCGAGCAACAGATGCAGCACCAGGGCCGCAGCCTTAATCACATTTCCAACTCCGTCAGCAACCTACACGATACCATGTTCGAATTGAAGCAATCATTTACAGCCCTCCGGATTGAACTAAATGACCCTTCTCGGTTTCCTAGTGAGATTACAGTCTCTAATGGTACTGACTTCAATATGATTACGACCGTCCTGAAGGAACTCAAACTAAAATCGGAGGAGATCGAAAGGCTGAAACTAGAGATTGAGGCGCTGAAGCTGAAGAATCGCTTCATGGAGGAACAGACCGCTAAACATACCACACAGCCATCAACGATGGAGGATACTCTGCCTGAAGTTGCAACCCCAGGCTTACTCCAAGGAAGCAGAAAACGACCGTTTCCTTTTCCGGACTACTTCCCAACCGGCCGCAGCCAACCCATTGCGGACTCTTTTGATGATAAAAATGACGAAGACAGCATGGCCGATTTCTCTCTAGATGATGCAAGTCTTCCCCCTGTCAGGATACCCTTGAAAGACTCCGAACCGATGCAGCCTTACGACACCCCAACTGCTTCCCCGCCCTTGCGTATTGAAGTATCCCAGCCAACCCATCATAACAACACCTCCAGGCACGGCACGGGTGTACATCAGCAAGCCATTGTGAAGCGTCGCCGCTTCTCCCACTCAACTGAAAACCCACCAGCTAATGGAAGCTCCGAAAAGAAGACACGTGGGCGCCCGCGAAAATCAATAGGCCAGGCTGCGAACCCCGAAACGGCCTCTTCCCTCACGCCAAAGCCGACGCCACTAGGTGAGCAAGCTGGGAACGCCGGGGGAAATAACCAAAAGGAGCCTTCCTCCACCAATGCAACCCCCATTGAACAAAAAAAACCAACCGAGAACCGACCCGGCCGGCCACGAACATTACGGAGCCGATCTCGACCCCCTTCTCGTGCGCGAGAATCCGAACCAATGCCGGATGCAGGAAACTATCAATCAGAACATGAACAAACGGCATCAAATCTACAGGACCAGCAAACGGATTCGGGGAAAGAGAATGGTGAATACAAGGCTGGCATGAATGAGAAGCGCAAAGCATTGACCGCAGCAAGAGATATCATGGCGAAGCTTGCGATGCAGCGGGAGGAGGCAATGGACACAGAGGAGTCACGATAGCATTCCACAAAATTGACCTTCTATTCATGTATTACTTCTTAATTTTTGCATTTCTTGTTCTTCTGTAAAATATTTTTTTCTTCATGGATTTTAATATTGGGAAGCTCGAAAAGGGTATTTGAATAGTTAGCCACAAAATGAAACTTCTGTCCATCTATCGAAGCAGGATAAGATAACAACCCCACCAAATATCCTTACTTTTTATACCAACTCATGACAAACCTATCATTCCAATCACCCACCCGATTACTTAACACACATAAACCCACATCCTTCCCTCGCACGTTCACAGGCCTGTTTCAGGGCCTGTTCCTCTGTGTCCGTCCACTTAACCGATAACTCATCCCATGGTTTCTTAGACTGGAACTCATCACGAAAGGTCTTGTGCATTGCCTGTAGCCGAGTGACCTCACGTGGATCCCCCGTGCCAGAATATACAATGAACAATGTACATCCCGGTAACGAGTCGTAGACGCTCTTGATATTAGAAACCGTTTGGGCGAGTACGCCGGCAAGGGTCTTTCCCGAAACCGAGGGAGAAATCCCGGAACAGCCTCCATCGTGCTGGGGAACGACTGCCGTTGACTCGTTCGCATTCTTTGGGTCGGGAGCGCGATTGCACCAGCCCCGATAGAGTTCGAGTTCCCGCATGCGCGCCCAGGTGAAGTCCACTCCATCCCCGGGAATGGAAGGATAAGCCTCGTCACCGTTAACAGCCGATGATATTCCCTTCGTCACAGCTTCATCGTCATTACATCCGATTGCAACAGTCGCCTGCGATCCGAAACCCCTCTCGGGATTGCCCCAATCAACAACCGCCCCGGTGCGGCCGGTTGAATCCGGACGTCCTGAACGCAATGCCCGTGACAACCGCTTGAAGATGCTCTCTTTTGAGGCTTCACTCGTTCCCCACTGCTCGCCCTTTTCACATTTTTGTTTCACTAGCTCGAGCACGGCTCGGGCGTCTTCGATAGAGTCATGACCTGTATGGCCCTTTTGGATTTCCTTGCCGAGATACTTTTGTGTGAGCCACTTGAGACTAGCTTTGAGCGGAGGGCCCCGGGGGTGGGGGTAGAGGAAAGTGGTATCAGCGATGAATGGGTGAGTTAATTTAAGAGCGTTCAGGTCGGAGTTAAGGGAGTGCCCGACGAGAATTGAGCGAGGAGTAAGAACCGCCAGGAGCTTTTGCTGAATGTCGGCCAGTGTGGTGGTGACAGGGTCCAATTTCTCCTTGGTGATACCCGAGAACCGCGTAAGGTAGTCGATCACGGGCAGCTGAGGTTTTACGAGCTCATCAAGCACAACTTCACCGTCCCAGCGAACTAAGCTAATGCGGGTGAGTTCAGATTTACCACCTTCTGTAATACACATTTCACAGTCTAACGCGAAAACATCCCGACCAGCGGTCATGCTTCCTTGTTGAATCTCGGCCTCCGGGACTTGGCCAGCCTCCATACTCTCCACATGAGTATCTACCCACCCATCATCGGTACTCTGGTCAGCGCGTTTGCGGCTCTCCGCAAGAGCAGACTTGTCGCTTTCAGTCGAGTATAGGGCAGGGTGTAAAGGATAGTCGTTCTCTCGAAGATCTGCGAGAGGCGCAATAAAGGAGGTGATGGGTGTTCGTTTTGAGACATAATTCTTGTCTACCCTGGGCGCTTTAGGACCCTTTGACGAACCATTACTGTCCTTGGTCTTGGGTATGGGAGAAAGAAGAATGGCTTGAAGGGGTGAGTGGATTTTGTTATATTTCGAATCTCCTGGGGCGCGGATTGGCCAGGCGTGGGGGAAAATATCAGCCAACGCTTGCAAAGGTTCCGAAATATCGTCGCGCACTAACGGGCGGGGGCTATAAAGGGTAGATCTATCCTCGAGCGGGAGGCCCTGTTTCCACCGGGCGAAATCAGCTGCTTTCGGGTCCTCTCTATCCTTTTTCTCTTTCTCCGCTGGCGCCTCATCATTCGTGGGCCCATTGCCATTGGAGTCGATCACAGGAATCCTGCCATCAAACATACCCGGCTCTAGCCCCGGAACCATTAACACGACCACCTTTCTAACATGCCCTGGGTGTTTTATCGATATCCATTGGGGCGCAACCCCGTCCGCAAAGCAGTAAAGTAGGAGGTTCTGGAGGTCTGAGATACGGATGGAAGATTGTAGTCGCCCTTCATCATATGTAAGAACCGGATACTTCGTCCTTTCACCGTTCACTCGCTTCTTTTTTGAGGGCCTTTGCTGGTCAGTGTCACGCAGGGCTGCCTCGGTGACAAGGCCGTCACCTGGGGTGCTAGATTCCTGCAACCTGGATAAGATTTGACCAAGGCCAACCCCCGATGTGTCTGAACTGCCTTTGACCGGGTCAGGATCGTCAGAATCCCTTCTCTCGTTGTGCTTGCGCTTCCTTGCCCCGGGCATATTTGCGGGATCAGCGTCGCCCGAGAAAAAAAAAAAAAACAGGATAAATGTCGGGCAGATCGCGCAAAGGCTCAAATGCACTAGTTCCCTCGTGCCCTAATACGGCAACTTGTGGCTCAAAAAGAGCGCGTCAAGGCAATGGGAATATCTCGACGCAATGCAAGCACTCGTTGCCTGCTGAAAAGAATCGATCAACTTTTTGAGATAGAGCACGTGATGATAGCGGAGTGATCGCCCGCCGGTAATACATGATCGTATCTATACCGTAATCCGGCCGATGAATGGCAGCGACCGCATCAGTGCATCCACAGTTGTCGAGAAGGTCGGGAAGAGAACGACTCCCCTCCTCGACTAGAATAGCAAGAGGTGTCAATTTCAGCATCGGTCGTTACTCTAGTAAAAACGGTATCTCCAGACAAAAAACTCAAATCAACCTCTGAAAGTCAACTCTCTGCCCCGATCAACTCCGCGGCTTCGGTGGCGAGAAGGCTTAGCTTACCAAGTTTAATCCATTGCGTGACCAAACAGGATCAGTAATCTTAATGTACCAGCGGAAATATTGGGTTTGATCTGATAAGCGGCCAAAATTCGCCTTTCGGTCACAAATCCCGAGTCATTTTTGTCTTCCTTGACTGTCGATCCTTTTGAGGCACCTCAATTTTGTTCTTGCAAGTGGTGCTGATCGTCCTTCTTTCTTTTTATTCTAGGTCTAATTCTTAACTATCCCCTGTTGATATTCCTCTCTCATCCCCCCAAAACACTCGCCCAAACGATACAAATACCAGCGCCCAAGCGGAACAAACTTCCCCCTCCCCAAATCCCACCTTATAACTCGCTCTCATCCCCCGCGAACCCCTCCCCCCACTTGCAGAAAGAAAGTCACATCATCACCACCTACCACAATGTCGGCCCTCGTCGAAATCACCTCGGAGGAAGCCTTTGGCCCTCACATTGCTTCTATCCCTTCGTCCGCATTAATTGTGCTCTACTTTCACGCACCATGGGCTGCCCCCTGCGCTCAAATGCGTGCCGTTCTCTCCGCCCTCGCCTCCCAATATCCCGTCGTCTCTCCGCCCACCATCTCCTTTGTCAGCGTCAACGCAGAAGAACTCCCTGACGTCTCAGAAGCATACGATGTCACCGCCGTCCCCTACGTCGTTCTCCTCAAGGATGGCAAGATCCTCGAAACTATTAGCGGCAGCGAAGCCACCAGGGTCCGCGATGCCGTCGAGCGATACGCCGGTTCTGGAACCATCAATGGCGCTGACCCCGCAACCAAGGCAAATATCCCACCTCCATTGACCGCCGTCCCACGGGAGGATGTGCCTACAACTGCCACACAGAACCCGGTACTGGGAGGAAGTGCAAGTGCCGCAGCGCCCGCCGCGCCGGCCCTCACGCCCGAGCAAACAAAGGAGGCTATGTTTGCCCGTCTCACGGAGCTGGTCAAGGCTGCGCCGGTCATGCTCTTCATGAAAGGGACTCCCAGCGCCCCTCAATGTGGATTCAGTCGGCAGATTGTAGGGATCCTGCGTGAGCGGAGCGTGAAGTATGGGTTTTTCAACATCTTGGCGGATGAGGATGTCCGACAGGGTTTGAAGGAATTTGCAGATTGGCCTACCTTTCCACAATTGTGGGTTGATGGAGAGCTGGTTGGAGGTTTAGATATTGTATGTTCTCCCCTCTCCCTCTCCCTTTATTTTTTTTATTATTTCCCCTTCTCAACCGCCCATTTCCATCTGAGATTGAAACCACCGAGACTAATAGTATTCTATCATGATACAGGTCAAGGAGGAGCTTGAGAATGATCCCGATTTTCTCGACAGGTTTTCTGTCAACAAATGATTTTTTTTACTCGAATAATAGAAAACTGAAAATTGAAGGGAACCCACGGCACAGTTGCGGAGTTTTGCCTGATAACTCTATTTGATTTGTTATTGTTAGAATCACAAGCTAATGTGATCATGATCGACCTTACCTCATATACTTACTTGCATGACCTTTTAATCTGGAACCTCTCTTCTCCCTTTACAGTACACATAGGTGGGTAGAACAGATATACATATTTACACTTTATAAGTTTTTTTTTCATATATGTCATATCTGGGGATTTTGGGGATTTTACCATGGTTTCTTTTTCTTTTGGGTCCAGATCTATATAACTCCATATGGGAAAAGACACTGAACACTGGATAATTAGGGTTTAGCACAAGCCACCCGGCTCCAGGCAGGTGGAAAGAAAATAGATGTATTGTAATCCACATTCTATGGATTATCCACTTTCATTGAGCTATTTTCTAAATTGTGCAATATGCCAATCATCCTGGTTCCTTACCCTAACCACCCAAAATATAAGTAAAGAATGCCGGTTAGTTATTCCAACCAACCAGGGCTTACGTGAGTCGCACACAAAGGCCAGCTGCTGAGTAGTATCGAAGACGACGCCCTTGCGAAGGCCTATGCATTTACCAAATTAAATTACCTAGGTAGATTGTAATTTTGGGACAACAATGTATCCTTACGAGCTACCATTGTGTTAAGGCCTGTTGAGGTAGTTATGGGCTCGATTTCAAAAAACGTGACCAGTTGCTGGTTCCGTTCCTGAGCATTGGAAATTCGCGGATCCGTAAATCCAATACCATTACTCCAATAACTTACATAGTTAACCTGAAGCAGTGTATCATTATGCAGTATGGTCTCGTAATTTGCCTTTTTTTCTTTTTTTTTTTTTTTTGCCTCAACAAAAACAAAAAATAGAAGCTGTGACCAGTCCAGCCAGATAACAAAAATTGACTTATCTAGAATCAATTCTCCTTGTTGGCCTCTGTCCTTCTTTTTTGTTTTATTATAAAAAGTTGCTTCCGCCACTGACCGGAAAAAAGTCCGAGAAGGGGGGGGGGAAAGAAAGGCTTTACAATTTTTCCCTTTAAATCTCCTTATTCTTGTATCTTTCGATGGTCGTGCTGGCTTCGTCGCCTATCTCCTGAGAAGCCGACGTATTCCCCGATATCCTCCGATACTGTGAGCTTCTAAACAGCTTTCGTCCTTTCTATCACATGCATGTCGGCCGGGGGAGAGCATCTTAAAGATGAGGTAAGTGTGATCTTATCCAGTAAATAAAGGCGTAGGTGGCTGTTCTAATGAATCATCTTCAATTCAGGGCACACGGCGCCAGGTGGTTTTCGCTGGTGGGATAGCAGGTCTTATCTCACGGTAAGAGCTTCACTCTGCTCGTCTTCCCGGCCAATGCTGGAATTAAGGGATAGATCAGAGCATAAACGAATAAACGGAGAAAAGAGAAAAAGAAGGAAGTTGGGCTGACAGATACCTTTTTCCGGTTCCTAAATAGATTCTGTATTGCCCCTCTCGATGTCGTCAAAATTCGTCTTCAGCTCCAGATTCACTCCCTCTCCGATCCAGCATCCCATCGCGATGTAGTAGGACCGGTTTATAAGGGTACCCTCTCCACGATGAGGGCTATTGTGAAGGAGGAAGGAATAACGGTACGGGCGCGATACTCCCCTTCCTCCTGCGCCCCCGTGGTCAACTTTACTCCCCGTCAGCTAACAGAAGATTTTCCCGACATCAATAGGGCCTATGGAAAGGCAATGTCCCAGCGGAGTTAATGTACCTTTGCTACGGTGCTATCCAATTCACTGCCTACCGAACTGCCACACAAGTACTCTCCCAACTCGATCCCCATCGTCTCCCTCCTCCCGTCGAATCATTCGTCGCAGGTGCCACCGCTGGCGGTTTAGCTACAGCAACGACATATCCCTTAGATTTGTTGCGGACACGCTTCGCTGCACAGGGCTCAGACAGGGTTTACTCGTCTCTCATGTCGTCTGTTCGGGAAATCGCACGGAATGAGGGTCGCGCGGGTTTTTTCCGCGGATGCAGCGCAGCCGTAGGTCAGATTGTTCCTTATATGGGTCTATTCTTCGCCACGTACGAGTCGCTTCGACCGGTACTATCAACAGTCCAGGATCTTCCGTTTGGGTCGGGGGATGCGGCAGCTGGTGTAGTTGCCAGTGTTTTGGCCAAATCGGGGGTTTTCCCCTTGGATCTGGTGAGGAAACGATTACAAGTCCAGGGCCCAACGCGATCGTTATACGTCCACCGTAATATTCCTGAATATCGTGGCGTCTTCAGTACTATGGCCCTGATTTTCCGGACCCATGGCGTCCGCGGACTCTACCGTGGGCTGACCGTGAGCTTGTTTAAGGCCGCTCCTGCCAGCGCTATAACAATGTGGACGTATGAAAGGACGTTGCGGCTGCTCCAAGAATATGAGTTAGCTTCAGGCGATAACCATTGATTTGGGTCATTGTGTTGATCGAATTAAAAGACACCACCATTGTAATAGAGTAATATAGACTATACATAGACTGAGACGATTCTAGCTTTTCTTTCTGTACATTCTTGCGATTACCAGGCTGTATATCATGAAAGGTAGATTATATCCATTGTATTTTCCTATTTATCTCGAGATCTACCGATTCAAAAATCGGAGAAAAGGACTGGAAGTCAAAGAACGCTAGACGCATTAAAAGAGGGGGTGTCGCAAGCAGAACAAAGGAATACAATTGGTTTTCGCAGAGGGACATCAGGCATACCAAAAACCGAGCGAACCAACGAGTAGAAGCCCGGTGCGCGCGCGAGTGATTGACTAGTACTCGCCTTCCTCGATCTCGGCTTCGAAAGCGTCGCTGGCGACTTCTTCGTAGTCCTTCTCCAGAGCAGCGAGGTCCTCCCGAGCTTCGGAGAACTCACCTTCCTCCATACCCTCACCAACGTACCAGTGCACAAAGGCGCGCTTGGAGTACATGAGATCAAACTTGTGATCAAGGCGGTTCCACGCCTCTGCGATAGCGGTAGTGTTGGAGAGCATGCTGACGGAGCGGTCGACACGGGCGAGTGCGCTGTCGGGGACCTCAGCAGGTTTCTGATAGTTAATACCAAGCTTGAAGCCGGTGGGGCACCATTCAACCAAGTTGAATGATTGCCTAGCTTTGACTGCAGCAACAGCCTGGGTACAGTCACGAGGCACCACGTCGCCACGGTACAACAAAGCGACAGCCATGTACTTGCCGTTACGAGGATCACAAACCACCATTTGGTTGTTGGGCTCGAAGCCTGAAATTTGACGTCAGTGATTTAGGTACAGGCGGCAAAAGTTCTGAGATTGTGGGGGCAATAGATGACATACACTGGAAAGTGAGATCCTGAACCTTGAAGCTCTCGTGCGAGCTGCGGTTGCTCGAGACCACGGGGGCGTAGGAAATGAGAGGGTAGTGGATACGCGGGAATGGCACCAGATTGGTCTGGAACTCATTCAAATCCACATTAAGGGCGCCATCAAATCGAAGACTGGAGGTAATGGAGCTGACAACCTGAGCAATCAGACGGTTGAGGTGCTCGTAACTGGGGCGGGGGATGTCCAAGTTACGGCGGCAGATATCGTAAACGGCCTCGTTGTCGACCAAGAAGGTACAGTCAGAGTTCTCAATGGTGCTGTGAGTAGACAGTACGGCGTTGTAAGGCTCCACAACTGCAGTTGATACGCGTGGAGAGGGGTAGACCGAGAATTCAAGCTTGCACTTCTTGCCATAATCGGTGGAGAGACGCTCTAGCAGAAGGGCACCGAAACCAGAACCAGTACCACCACCGAAGGAGTGGAAGACTAAAAACCCTTGCAGCGAAGAGCAGTTATCTAACAATGGATATCAGTTTGGGCTCCGCCGATCGTGTACTGAAGGACCTACCAGCAACACGACGAACGCGGTCAACGACACTATCAACGAGTTCCTTTCCAACGGTGTAATGACCACGGGCATCTGCCAGGGATTAGCCTCTTCTGTTATTTAATTTACTTTTTCAGCGCATACAGTTGTTAGCGGCATCTTCCTTCCCATTGATTAACAGCTCAGGATGGAAGAGTTGACGGTAGGCTCCTGTGCGGATCTCATCAATAGGCTACATAAGTTAGCGGAATGTACATGTTGTTTTGTGCAATCTTGGGTTTTCAGTTTTGCCCAGGGTACTTGTTTTTCATACCGAAGGATCAAGATCAACGAAGATGGAGCGAGGAACGTGTTTGCCGTTAGATGTCTCAGTGAAAAAAGTTTCCAAAGACCCGCCCGCATTGGCTTCTTCAGCCTTGGGCACGGGGCGGCCGTCGGCACCTAGGCCATGCTCAAGAAGGTACCTATATTGAGACGAAAGAGATTCGAATGAGTATATTGGTGAAGTGAGCTGTAGTGGTGAGGGTGGTGCTATCTGTAATAAAAAGCGGTGAAGACCTACAGTTCCCAAGCGCTGTTACCCAGCTGGGTACCAGCCTGGCCGATATGGATATGACAGATCTATATCCCAATGAAATATAAGTTAGAAATATTGACGTTTGCCTAACGAAAGTGCAAAAGATGGAAATTTTGCGAGCATTTGGGAGAGGAAAGCGCCCGTTCGCAGGACGCTGTTCAGGGGAGGGGTGGCTGCGGGGAACCAAGGTAAATAAACGGCGGATTAGGCCCTTACCTCACCACGCATCGTGGAAAGCGAATCGGATGGTTGAGTGAGAGAAGGGAGGAAACACGAGGAGAACTCCCGGTTGCCTAATTCCAGACAAGAGGAGAGAAGGTTGGAAAAGAGGTGTTTGAGTGATGGGGAGTGGGAGAAGGTCGGTAGCAGGAGGCAGGTGTGGAGGTGTGATGATACGAGGGAATAAAGCGCCCAGAACCCGAGCTGGAACTGAAGGAGACACCAATAATAATGAACTGACTTCAGGCAGGAAAAAGTGGCCTTACCTTTGAAAGGGTTCGTTCCTGCTGGCTCGACCACTAGCCTGGCCGGACACTGGCAAACCCGTGCCGCCCGTCCAATAAGGGGGCGATTTGTGCTCGTGACTGCTCTGCTGGTCGCAGGCAGTTGTGGATCATTGCAGAATCCATCATGGATCCTGTCTGTCACCTCCGTCTTGGTGACAAATTGACAACACAGAGCCACCCGCAAGAGGAGGGGGGAAAGGTCTTCTCATCGTTTGTGACTTCTTCGGCTTCATATTTGCCCTATCTCTGATCTTTATTATTCTCCCGACTCTGATCCTTGGTTGACCGGTATTCCACGTGTGTTTCTGCCGTGGAATGTGGAGATCGATCGGAGCCATCCAAACTTTCTGTCACAATCATAATTAATTTGACATTTGACAATGATTCATTTTTTATTACTGCGAGAGCTTAATATAGTTATAGGACAAGAGGTTCAGTTAGTTCAGCACAGACCATTAATTGGGTCTTCCACCCAATTCAAAGGTTAAAATAGGCTTTTTCTGAAGGATGCCAATCTTGAATGGGGAGTGGTACCCTAGTCCCCTCTGGTCACGAACTTGTGTCCACTCAACCTTGGTTATATTTCGGTGTTCTATCATCTTGGTTCCTTTTTATCGTCAATCTAAAGCAATCAATCCAAGGCCCCTACCAAGTTATTATTTGACACTGGGGAGGATTGATTAGTATACCTACCTAAGGCACCTGCCCCCTGTATGCCTATCCTACCTACCTAGGTAGTTTAAGAGGGAAAAATCATCGGCCAGAGTAAAAACTATGGGCAAAATTTAAATCATTTTAAAGACCCAATTTCCTAAAAGAATAGCATTAGATCTGAGAAATCATCTGCTACATGTTATAGACTCGATATCAACCAGTGTATCAACATTGGGATGGTCGAGCTGCCATTCCTTTCTCTCACAGCACACTCTTCCGTAGACGATTCTTATTACGTACCGCGTTTCTGTGCCTAACAGGAACGCTTTTTGCTGGCCTATATCAATTATGGCAGGAGGTGGCATTCCATAAATCATAGTCATTGCTCATCCTTCTGGAGATTTGTTCATCACCAATGCCGAGATGTTACCCCAATGTTACCCCAATGCGCTGGAAAGATCAATTCAGGACCGGAATTTTATCAAAATATAATATTTTGAGGTCAATTAAGGCCGAAGTCCAAAAAGCAGGGGCACCAATAATGAGCTATATGTAAAGCAGTGCGGTATCGATGATGTTCATGCGGCAACAACCTCCTTAAGATGGAAAAAGCTCAAGTCAGTTGAAGGTACCTTGTCGGGTGGGCAAACTTCAACCTCCCTGGGTCAGCGCCAATAATTACTAGTAAAATAGCAGGCGTGCCAAATGGCCCGAGCCCGTTATTCGAAAACAAGAAAACATGCAGATATTCCCTTTGGGGAACTCCTGCTGGTTGGCGGTTGTGTCAAACTAGGTACTAGTAGTAATAGTCACAGGTGAATTATAAATACAGAGTACATCGTAAGTAATTAAAAATGAGACTGGCATTTGCATCATCATTTACAGGGCTAGGAAAGATGAGCGGATCGTTAATCACCAGTAAGGTTTGGTTGTTGACTACAAGTCACCAAGGAACTTGAATAGACCAAAAGCCATCTACTCAATTAAACTTCCCTTCTCAAGGACCTCAATGATTGAAGGCCATCAGCAACCAATTAGCCATAGTAAAAAAAAAATGACGAGTCAGCGCACCCTTGCTCCGGAGTCTACAACCGAACCACGAGCAAATGTCAAGGGTAAAAGTGGTCGAAGCCGTTGCATTAGAGACAAGAAGGTGCCTGGGGTGGCGTTCCTTGGCGGTGGCCACCCACTCCTGGTTTTTATTACCACATCCTCTAGCGCTATCCGATTATCCATGATGATTGGCTCTCGCCGTAATTACGTCGAAGCCCCAAGATGTATGATGACGGCAGAGAAAGCCATCCGTCCCGAAATGGTGTGGAGTCAATGTCCGTTGAAGCACGGAGGAATGGGCACATCATCAACAGTAAGGAAGATCGGATACTCTGAGTAACAATGGTCTTAGAATTGAGGAAAGCAGGGCACTTCCGCCTCGGCTGATAAGAGTTCAGTCGGTTTCAAGTGAGTCGGATATGGGAAAGAAAGGAACGATGACAACGGTCTGAAAAGGTTTCGGGGCCACTGTTGGGGTTTCCATGGAACGATTGCAAAAGGATCCACAGAAGCCGTGGCCATAATTTATTTTTGCCTTACGCTTATGATTTATGAAGAGGGCTTTTTTTTTTAGCTTCGGACCAACTAGTGCATCAAGTGCATAAATAACTCCGTTGACATAGTTCAATAGGTATTTGGATTCACAGACCCATGATATTTGGGTATTACTATTACCTGTTATGGTTGTCGTTAGTTCATAAATAGTGGGGGTATATAGGTGCTCTTCAAGCAAGCAAGCGATAATGAGACTTAGAAATTTGCCTGCTTCCTGCTGGGCCTTATCTTTGGAGACGACCCGTCGACCTTGGACGTTCTGGAATCTGGACTGCGTCAATCTCGGACACAGCGCCTCCACCCAATGGGCCTTTTTTCCCTTACGATCGGCAAAGCTCCTCACCCGCATTGATTTCTCCTCCTCCCACTTCTCCAATTACCTTTTTTTTTTTTTTTTGCTTCTGACCCAAACGGCCTCTTGTTCTTTTCTTTCTTTGTTCCCCCCTCCCTTCTCCTTTCTCTTTTCATCACTTTAAAATCCACTTTCGTTTTCTCACCATCAACGGGCCTTCGAGAGGGCGATTCCAATCCATTCCCGGAGATTTCTCGAATTCACCTGCCTCTCCGCTATTTTTGGCGGTTGACCCGCCTGGATGCATATAGGTAGGACTGCGCAGACAGCTTCCCCACTGGTCACTTCCTTGTCTCCCTCGTGCTCCCTATTCCAAGTTCCACCAGCCGTCAGATTTCTTCCTCTTTAATGCGTCTCTTCCTCAACTCCATTGCCTCCCCTTACTTGACTCCCCTAGCATATTTTCATTCCTTCTATAGTCTTTTTTTTCTTTTCTTTTTTTCCCGTCCTTCCCTCATAACTTTTCGCTCGTCGCTCTTTTTATAGTCCCCAGACGCTGATCCTTTTCATTCCAGTTTCACTATACGAAACCAAAATATAATACTATTAGACTCCTAGATTTATTCGATTGGCCTGGTGCCACAATGTCGTCTCCCGTGGAGCATGCGGACAAGAAGGCCAAAGTCAATGATGGCTCTCCAGCTTCCGACGATGATACCTATGTCCATGACGGCCCACGTAAGCATAACGATCTTAATGCGGGTTTTCTCCGAGTCAATACCGACTACGATGACCAGGGGAAGTACGATCTACGCTCCCCATCCGCCACCCGAGAGCGAGCCATGCGCCTAGAGGATGACTTGACTGTGCTTGAGGCCGAGCGGGTTGCATCCCGTTCCACGCATGATGAGCAAGAAAAGAAGGACAACGCCTCCACGCACTCGCTGTCTCGCAATCGCTCTCGCAGGACCGAAGACGTGGACGAGTTTGACGAGGCAACCAATCCCCTGCACGAGAAAGCCGCTGTTTATAACCCCCCAGAAAACCCATCGACTGGAATTTCCAGATTTGTCAAAAAGCTGCATGAATCGAGCTTCATCGTTCGCTACTTTACTTACATTGTACCACTCGTTCTTATCTTGCTTATCCCATTGCTAGTAGGTGCACTAGCTTACCCTAATGCTAACGTTGGAGGTGTCAAATTACTTTGGTTTTCCGTTTGGCTGGAAATCGTTTGGTTAACTTTGTGGGCTGGAAGAGTACGCCTCCCCCCTCCCCGCAATACCCCAGTGTACATTCCGCTGACTCGATGTTATGTTGTTAGATTGTCACCAAATGTATCCCTGCCCCTGTTAGGCTGTTCGCCAGCATTTTCACCAACAATGCCAAGAAATGGCATGATGTTGCAAAGCAGTTGGAGTTACCAGGCACTCTCTTCTTTTGGTGGCTGGGTGTGGAAATTTCCTTCCTGCCCACCATGAAGAACCACCATGTTGATGGCAATACCCGTACCCGCAGCTGGGAAAATACAGTTAATAAAATCATCATCTCTATCTTTGTCTGGACAGTCCTCAACCTGGCCGAGAAGTTTCTCCTACAGCTAATCGCCATAAGCTTTCACCGACGCACCTATTCCGATCGAATTGAAATCAATAAGTTCCAGATCGGCAGCCTGACAAAATTGTACGCATTCTCTCGAACCAAGATCTCCGACAATGACGAGGTGTTTGAGGAGAAGCAGGACAACAGTGGCAGCGGCAGCAAGACCCCCCTCCACTACGCTGGAAAAGCGCAGCGCGTAGCCGTTGGTGCCTTAAACAAGGTCGGCGACATGGCAGGCGCAATGGCCGCAGACTTCACAGGGCGCAAGGCTACGAATAGCAATCACCCTTATCAAGTCGTCCTAACCCTGCTTCGCACCACATCCGGCTGCCAAGTTTTGGCCCGTCGGCTGTACCGGACTTTTGTTCGAGAGGGGTTTGAAACGGTTTTCTCTGGTGACTTGAAAGAGGCCTTTGATGACAATGAGGAAGCAGACGCTGCCTTTACGATGTTTGATAAGGACATGAATGGCGATATTTCTATGGAGGAGCTTGAGGCGGTTTGCGTCGAAATAGGACGAGAGCGGAAGTCTATTACTGCATCTTTGAAAGACCTTGATTCGGTTGTGTCCAGGTTAGGCAACGTTTTTGAGTTCTTCGTGGTCATCATCGCTTTGATTGTCTTCTTGACATTGATCTCGACTTCTGCTGCCGGTGTTCTCACGTCCGCCGGTTCCGCCATCCTCGCTTTGTCCTGGCTCTTCTCTGCCACTGCCCAAGAATTTCTTCAGTCGGTCGTCTTCGTTTTCGTTAAGCATCCATTTGACGTTGGTGATCGCGTTACCATCTACGGTAACTCAGGTGATTCCGGTCTGGGTGACGATTACTATGTTAAACAGATCTCGCTCCTTTATACTGAGTTCAAAAAGATGCAAGGCCACATTGTTCAAGCTCCCAACAGCTATTTGAACACTCTGTTCGTCCTCAACCAGCGCAGATCCGGTGCTCTCGCCGAAGCAATCCCCATTGTAATTAAGTACGGCACGACTCTTGAACAGATCGATGCTCTCCGCCAAAGACTGCTCGAATTTGTACGGAGCGAACGCCGCGAGTTTCAAACCAACATCCTTACTGAGATGCGCGCAGTCACAGAGAATTTCTCCGTGACGCTTAACGTCGTCTTCTTTTATAAATCCAATTGGCAAAACGAGGGGCTGCGCCTTCAGCGTCGCAATAAGTTCATTTGTATGCTTATGGTTGCCCTGCAAGAAATTGGCATCGAGGGACCACGCATGAACCTCCAGGGTGCGAGCGTCGATATCCCATTCCACCTCTCCGGCCACCCCCCACCATACCAGAGCCCTGCTGCTCACACTGCAGACGCGGACGATACCCACCCCGCCGGCGACACCCACTTTGCGGAGGATTCCGGAGCCACACGGCGCCCTTCCATCCTCCGCAAAGGCATGAACAGTGCCATGGCCCGTGCGCGTGGCGACTCGATACACTCCCGAAAGCATGTAGATTTCTCCTTAGGCATGCGCGATGTGTCCACGGAGGATGTTATGGGTGATGTTTTCGAAAGTCGAAGCACCCGAGAGCAAACTGTCATGCGACAGGTCAATCGATCCATCGCCGAACGCCGAATTCAGGAAGAGGAGGCAGAGCGAGAAAGTTTGGAGTCCTCCAGACACCGCCGATCCAACCTCAGTGTCCCAGCTAGTACTGGTGAACCGCGCAAGTCCACCGATTCCCAAGGCGGTACCAGCCTGTCGTCCATCAGCCGCAATCGATTCTTTCGCCATCGCAGCCCAAGCGTCCGGGGATCGGGGGATATTGAGCAGGGACCTCACGATCAGATCCGTACTGTTTCGCCGCCGCCGCCGCCGCCCCCTGTGGACGAGAAGAGTACCGAACACCGCCTTTAACCGCGATTTCATATCAAACATTCAGCGATTTAACTGGTACTCTACTAAAGGCCAATACCTTACCGACTGCCCCGCTTTTCTTTCCTATCCCGTTTTGAGTTAGCTGTTCAAAGCTCATGGAGATTTTAACGCCAATTGCTGGTGTGCGGCCCCCTAATATTCAATCCTGGACATTTTTTGTACCAAATAAAATTGCGATTTAGCCTGTTTAATAAGTTGTGTCTTATTGGATATCAAGACTTCCCAAATGGATATATTTCTCTTTTGAGTCGAAATTGGCCTATGGTGCATGCTTCCACAAGATATTGTACAAAGTTATTATATCCATGTTTACTAGTATATATCCACAGTTGGATAGCAGTCTGTTAGTGCTTTATTTTCGCTCTGCACCCCCTTTTCACTCCCTTTTGGCTACCGAGCACCTAGTATGATATACATGTAGCTTAACTTGGCTGGAATGGCCCCACTCCTTTTCTCCCGCACTTTGGTAGCAATGGGGGTTGCATGGCAAAGGTTTCAATACAGAGCGAACAATTATTATAGTAGTATCATATCAATGCGGTCATTTGCACCTTATAAAGCAGCTAGTAATGTTGAGGTCATCCTGGTATATACCGGATCTTATCACGACTTTACCTCTTTTATATCTCATACATACAAATTTCAAACGTAGACAAACAAAGGAAACAGAATATCTCTGAAGCCAGTAGAGAAACATCAATGAAGTTGAGAAAGAAACCCGAGCCAGTAAATAAAAAAGAATGGAAATCTCGAACAACCTGGTTGAGTAGATATCACGCCAAAACACCCGCTCAACCGTAACATGAAACAAAAAAAGTAAAGTGGGGTAAAGGATTTATTTTGACAAGGATGTAATGGGACAAAATGGTTAGTGCCAGCAGTTCAGCAGGGAAAATTACACGATATGGGAAGGAGCCGACGTATAATGTCAAAGGGAATATCAAAATAATCACAAAAATGAAGAACGAGAATGGGCGCCCGGCTCTAAACATTTAGATAGGCAGGACCAAATTTTATGTCTTCTACTTATCTCCCGTGCTGACGAGGAGTATCCTCAGAGTCCAAATTCGAAGGGGTATGTATAGGTCGAGGCGTGGCTTCTGAATCTGGAATTTGATCAATGACGCCGGATTGGTTGTCTAACCCAAAGTCGCCAATGCCTCCTGGCAGCTTAATCGAAGGAGTTGTTGGATTACTCCTGTTCGAAGCCTCAATCACCTGGGGAAATACCACCGGAGGGGTAATTTGCCCCCTTCTAAGGGCCTCGCCACTGAGCCGAACGTCGGCCCCGCTTGAGATATTTGAGGTAAATTGGGTAAAGGGGCGCGATAGAAGAGCTGACACATCAGGTATATCTGATTGAATAAATGACGGGGTGTGTCTTGGGCTGTACTCTTCAACTGATGGTGCAATGGCCTCCTCAGGGATGCTGAGTTCCTCAAATTTACCCTCCAACCCAGAGATTGGGGAATTCATTTGGTCATCACCAGGCTCACCAATATCGTCTGAGCCTCCACATCTGGCCCTTCCCAAAGCTTCTTTCTCTTTTCTCAAAGCCTCCTCGCCAGTACTAACCACACTGCCTCTGCTATTTGTCCTCATCATTTCGATACCCAGTTTGGAGCCGGGCCGATGAGGTCGATTTCGAGGGCTTTGCGCTCTAGCCTGCATGTTACCAAGCTCGTCATCCTCGTCATCCCCAGACTCAGCACATTCATAACGCTTTCTCTCTAAGGACTCTCTTTTTGCACGAATCGCTTCGCTAGAGCGTTGTTTGCGGGGGGTAGGCGTTCCGGAAGGATTGAAATTAGCAGGAGCTGACGTAGTATGGAGCAAATTAGGGAATGGAATTGTATTTGGCGACTTGGTATTAGCATCTGGTGCGGTGGTCGACTCCTCTGATATGCCAAGACCTCCTCCTTGGTTGGAACCCCATTCATCAGTATGGCGGCTAACAATGACGGGAACCTCTTCAGCCTTTATTGACTCCATATCTCCAAAATAGCTACTCCCAACCGAATCTTCGCGACTCGAGCCTCGATACGAGCTAGGAGGTATGGGAATAAAGCCGGAAGATGTGGTTGAGCTAGGACTATGCTCAGTCTGTGCGGGAGTATGACGTAGCGTAGAGGATGCGACAGTTGACGGATGATAGTCCTTTGGAGGCGGCTTCCATTGGCAAAACTTACACAATGCTTCGGTCAGCTTTGTCAGTGTTGGGGGTTTCTCGATGAGTGCGTCAAAATGATGTGTTTCTGGTAAGTCTTTGAGATACCCGGTGACCGCAATGATCGGGGTATGTCGGTTAGCACTCCGCGTTTCTCGAACCATCCTGGCAACATCCGCTCCATTAACTTGCGGAAGTTTAAACTCAGTCATGATGATATCAAATTGCACCTCACTGAGGGCGTAGCGCATCGCTTCCGCGCCATTAGCGGCGGTGATAGTCCGGCAACGAAGTTTCTCAAATAGACGTTCCATCACCAGCCTAGATATCGGATGATCTTCGCAAATAAGAACGTCTAGTGGTCTAAAAAAGGGCCCTTCGTTGAAGTTAATTTGGGAAAGGCGCCTCGAGCTCTGGCGGCGACGTTGCACCTTTAGCAATGCCTTTGTCCGTGGATCCTCATTGTCCGACGATGAAGGAGAGATATCGAACAATTGGCTACGACGTTTGTAATGGCCCGCAGCATATGATTCTTTAGCCAGGGACAACGACAAATCACCATCCTGCGATCCGATTGTTTGTGATCTCGCTCTTGTTGCTGGAGCACTGCCATGGCGCTGCTGACCGGAGACCGCTTTATCAGGGGATTGTGTTGCGGCACGACTTGTCTTGATTGGAGATGACGCCGTGGAGGAGAACTTGAGACTTGCCATACGACTCTGATCAGTATTAGTAGGTTGGAAGGATCCACTAGACTGGTGAGAATTAGTGGAAGATGATCCGGAGGTTTTGCGCCTTTCATGATTATGGCCGGTGCTGAATTGGACGAGCAGAGGGGACGACGGCTGGGATGGGCGGCTAGGTGAAGAATTCGCTTGACTTAAACTTGAAGGTGAAGAGGGGCGGTTGCTCCCTTTTGATTGGGACATGGTTCGCTGCAGTGACATCGGTAATGGGCTTCCCTCTAGCGAAGGTCCAGCCGAAGGAGGGGTAGTACCTTGCGTGGGTGGTTGTTGCTGGGGCCCAGAGCTGGTAAACTGGCGTTGTTGTGCCTGCATTGCCTCCTGGCGCAACTTCTGAATCACATCTTTATTAGCCTTCTCAAGCATTGGAAGGTTCTTGAAAGCAAAATTGCCAAAGTCGTCAGCCAAAGAAGGTTCACTCAGCCTTCTGCTACGCGATTCGCGAACATGAGGGGGGATGTGAAGTGGCATCAGCGGACGCTTCATCGAGTTGACTTGCGTGCGAACCTTGAATAGTGCATCATGTGGTCGATCGGGATATGTGCCGGTGGTCATAGGAGGTTGAGGCGAGCTTTCATCTTCTACTTCCTCCGTGAAGGCCTGAAGTGTAGCCCCCCGCGCATCAAAGTATTCGGTGTCCTCAGGGTTTTCCAAATTGGGTACAAACTGAGCCTTGTCCTCCAGCAAAGTGTCCCAGTTAATATCCGAAAACCAAGGGTGATTTCGAATCTCTGCACCGCCATTCGGAAACTTCTCATCTGTGTTAGACCCAATCCGCTCTCGAGGATTAATAGTCATGAGCTTGTTCATAAGGTCTATGGATTCCGGAGATACTAGTTCTTCAATATCTTCCGGCCAATTGATCCTTCGGTGAAGAATATTCTCGAACACTTCATCAGGAGTTGCAGCATTGAAAGGTGGGTAGCCGAATAAAAATTCAAACATGATGCAACCCAACGACCACCAGTCACTCATTTCATCCTGTCCAACTCCATTTATAGTCTCCGGTGCTAGGTAGTCGGGAGTCCCTACAAACCGCCTATTGTGGTCATCAGGGTCGAAAAGGGCCATCAAAGGCGGCATCATGGTCTGTTGGGGCGGAGTACCAATGGAGGCCGAATTGCTTGGTGTTGCCTGAAGTGCGCTCAAACGAGGAGACTCGCCCAGCTCACTCTGGCCATCTTCCTCGTGCAGACTGCTAGAAGACGGAACGGCGACTGGTAATGAGGCGTCAGATTCGTTGAGGGAGAGTGTTCTGAAAATAGCATTCAAATTCTCACTGCCCCCACTATCACTCCGATATCCCGACGCTCGACGGGAGGTTTGCCTGCTAAGCCCACTCTGATTTAGGCTGAAGTAGGACGGTTGGGGCATGCTGCCAGCAACATCCGGTGTGATTAGCGGGGTGGATCCTGGAGAGCCGCTACCCTGGAAGTCGAACGAGGCTGACCGCGATGAGGCTATCGAAGTGGCACGAGGGAACGGGCCCTGTTTGAGAAGGTCGAGCACCGGTTCATTTAGGCTTCTGAGAACGCGCTTTTGGCGCCCAACAAGGCCCATACGAGATAAGCCGAAATCAGTCAGCTTAAGGTGTCCCGTCTGGTCAATGAGCAAATTGTCTGGTTTAAGATCCCGATGCACAATTCCTCTGCTATGGAGATGCTCAACCCCAAGTACTACTTCAGCAATGTACTTGGTGGCCCAATCCTCTGGTAATCCACCTAAGATCTTCACAAGAGAAGCGCAATCGCCTCCATTCAAATACTCCATGACCAGATAGAGGTAATCCTTACTGGAAAATGTCCAGTAAAGTTTAGCCACGAAATCACTTTCCCCTTGCCACATCATAATCGCCCTCTCTGCCTTCACATTGGTCACCTGGTTCTTGGCAACCATATCCGCCTTTTTCAAAACTTTTATCGCGAAGTACTCCCCAGTTGTTTTTTTCTTTGACAGATATACGCTGCCAAAGGCACCTTTGCTAATGGGTTTGATTATTTCAAAATCTTTGATTGATGGCGGCGCCGGTCGTGGCTGCGGCTGGCTAGCCGTAGTCAGATGGGGGGATACCGGCGGCCTCGCGACATCTGACGATGTGGCGGAAGACTGACGGCGGTGATGGCGATAATGGTGGAGTGTCAGTTCACCAACATTCGTGGACGGGGAGACGATTGGCGACGGAAGGCTTTCAGCTCCAGTCGAGAGGCGAGGCTTCGGCATGCGCAATGGGGAATGGGGCCCTGAGACTCTGGCCGGGGAATGCTGCCGTCGGGGAGAACTGGACAGTCCTGGAAGAACCAGGCTTCTGCGTTTGCGGTCCACGCTTCGATCAGACGACGGCGAGTCGGTTCGAATATTTCCAGTGAGGGAGGACGAAAGAATGCTGCTATCGCTATGATCACCCGCATCGATATCTGATAACAAAAGACCTCTTCGGGAAGGCTGAGAGGTACCTAAAAGCCCAGCAGCACTCTTATGCGAGCGGGGAGTAGGGCATTCCATTGGGCTACTTGATCCTGTCGACACTGCAGCAGAGGTCTTGCCTTCGAGGTGAGGGGATTGGAATCGTTCAGGAGAATTTCGCATGGACATGGTTAAGGCGGACACGTGTGGGAGAGGACCTGACTCCTGATCTCGATTCAACGGTGGGACTGCAGTTGGAGCAGGGGCTTCACAAAAGGGATGTTTGTCTTGCGGTCCATCATCTTCGGAAGAGCTCGAATCACTCAACTGGCCAGCTGCAATACGCTCAGCCTTGCTCAGGGCCTCGGAAATGCACTCTTCCACAAGGACCGTATATTCAATACGAATCCTTTCCGCGTATTCCACTATTTTCCGATGGCGAACAACAGCGTCCACTTTCGCTTTTGAGACCTGCTCCGTGTCTGTACACAATGCCGCCAGTCCTTGCTCTTGCTCTAGAGTATTAGAGCTCGGTGATTGCCATTGGAGAACTTGGGAAATCCGGGATTCCGACTGCGGTGACATAGTTCGGAAATCATCTCCATTATCCCCACGCGACTCCTTTATGACCGGCATATTTATCTCTAGAGCTGTATCACAGAGATCGAGGATGAGCTCAACTACCCGAGAGAGAGGCCGCCGTACTGCGAATGATCGTGCGCGGGAATGGCCCATCCCTGAGGTCGACTGGTCTCTGGATCTAGGTGGTGTGCCAGGGGCAGAGCTCGAGTTTGACACTGACCCTGACGAAGGCAGAGAGGCAGAAGGGGAGGGCCCAATAGGAAGTCCTTTGTACTCCGGCTGAACGATTACAGGCGAATTGCCATCACGGAGAACAGATGGCCTGCCTTGTCTTGCCTCGAGAGCGTCTAACACTTTCACAATCGAATGGCGGTGCTCGTTGAGGTTGTCCTGGGCGATCTGCACATCCATCTCAGCCTGGTGCTCTTGAAGGCAAAGATCTGAGTGTTTCTCAAACCACCAGGGCGTAATCTCGCGCTCACAAATGCGGCACAGTACTGGGCTGGGGGCGGGATGTTTAGAGGGATCTGGTTCGTTTGCTGCTGCCTCTGCTAGTGCTGTCAAATAGTTTGCTAATACTTCGGCCCCAACGCCTAGAGACTCTACCAGTAGATGCGGGAGATCAATGGTAACTTCTCGCGGTTGGGTGAATGGCCGTAACATCCACATAGTCTACAGGAACAGTCAGCTTCACCTGCAAAGGGAATGAAAGTCTAGGATTCAGCACATACATGGCCGGCACCGTCCGCGGTTCGGTCAAAAACCATGATTCCCTGCCCTTCCAAATTGAGGATGTCGGGGCCGGGTCCCTCAAGCTGGTCTAAATCTTCCTCCTGATCGGCCACACCCTCATCCTCACCACCCTCCTGCCCCGATGGCCGTGGTTCCGGTGCATACTTCAGTAGTGAGTTAGGCCCCATCTGGACTGCAACGCGGATAAAGCGGCTGCGAGAGTCGTCGGTTCTCAAGGCTTCTATTGCATCATGAAACGCATTCTGATTGTCCACAAGTAATTCCGAAATCATCCGCCCTTCGATCGACTCCGGGTCCGTTCCCACAACCTGCTTCCATGACGGGCTAACCCATTTGACACAACCTTCGAGATCCAAGTCAACAATAACGTTCAATGTCTGTTCCGCTGCCGCTCTTAGGTCTTCGCGTTCCTCCCGCATGTCATCGTCGCTCATTGTTCGAATCGTGGGTGAGAATTTCGGGTCAACACTTCGGGCCTCCTGCCTCAAGGCAGTCACGGCCGGAGGAGCAAGAAACTGTGCATTTCTCCTGGCATCGCCCGCCATACTGGCAGGGCAAAACTACTAGGACGAAAGGGTTCCCGATTCGAAGGCGAAGGGCGCGAAATAGCCTGAGATGATTGTAACGAACAGCAAGAAGTACCGAACAGGACCGTCTGCCGGGCAGAGCGGGTGCCCTTCGTTGGAAGTTACGGATTCATTCAGCATCAACCGGCCATGGCTGGATCGCGGGGCGTAGCGAAGGAGTAAAACCTGCCGCAAAGGGAAGCCTCACGGATTTGAATTAATTCAAATAAAAGAAAGTAAGTTGAGACTGCCCCCCTCAGGCTATCAGAAAAAAAAAGAAAGAACGAAAAAAATAAAAATAAAAAAAGAGTGTGATCACGTAAGAAGTTGGAAGTGAAACAGATAGCAAGAGAGAGCGGCTATGCGGGGGGAAACGGCGCGACGGTCAACGCGAAGCCAGGATGATCGACAAGTCAACCCTGGAACAAGGTTGACTGTTTGCTGGAGAGGAATGAGGCACTAAAGGACGAACAAAAAAGGGGGAAACAATTCAAGATGGGAAGGTAAAGCCCATGAACATTTAAGACTATTACAGAAGGATGGGGAGGGACGAAAAGAAATAAACTGCAGCAGTCGTGATGCAAAGTGTGTAATGTGAAGCGTGGGAGAAGCAGTACGGAGTTCCTTCTTTAGTACGGACATACGTACCGGCGCGGAAAGTACAGGGAGAAGAGAGTGAGTGCGGCAGGGGAGTGCAGGTATGGTAATGTAAGGTATCGATGACGGCAGAAGAAGTGGGCCAGTGAAAACAGCGGAAAAGCGGCCAACGCTTCAAGTCAATCACGTGGTATCGATGGATCTGATGGTCTGGTCCGTTATTTTTAGTCTCTGTACTCTGTGATTGATAGATTATAATATTTGGCTTGCTCTTATTATTATCATTATTATTTCCAGGCTCTTCCTTTAATCCACGCCCTTATCACCCACAAGATAAAGGAGGGGCGGTAACGGCAAAGTGCAAACAAAGCCCATGATGTACTGGTGTAAGGTACTCCGTATGTGAGGGCATCTTTCAATGCCGGCTCAACTTGGAAGAGGCATGATTCGTTTATACTCCAACTTCTCCACTTCTGAATCACTCAAACCTCTTTTCTGCAGCAGCGCATCAGCTTTCACCACGCCACTACTTCCACTACTTACTATGACTGGGTGAATGATGTGCTCTGCCAGTTTCCAGGTCCAATTCCTGCATCCTCCGAGTCATCATCAAAATCATAATTCGTAATATTCAGTCAATACAGGAGTATCTTAGCGTTTAATTTTTGGTTTACTGTGGATAGTATTCCACGCGCCCACTGGTCGAAACAACCATGATATCTTCGATTGTCCAGACTTTTACGACCCCCCAGCAAGACGGGCGTACTAGTTTTCTCCCTAAACTCTCCCGTCTTTCCTGGGGGAACTGGCAATTATTATTCGTGAATATCCCAGTTCTTAAGTGTATAATTAATGAATCTCAGCTTAACACGGGTTGTTCCTCGGGACACCGTTATTTATTTATTGTGATTAGTGTCTTCGGCCATCAACACACCATGCAAAACCCCATGCCAAAAACATACTCGGAGTCAAAATATTTCCTTTTTTTTCTAGTCTTGGTCTTGATCCTCATCCCCTCAAAGGATCATGGTTCCGGACCACACGACATTTCCACAGCCAGTCAGCGCCACTTGTCAAACCCGTCTTAACGGTCGGCCAATTCTCTTTTCATTTTACATGGGTCTCCGAATCTCATTCTCATAGCCGAGATCCCTCCCTACCTAGTTTGAGAATGCTCATCCTCCGTCCGTCCTACCCTGAAAATTTTACTCCTTAGTAACCCCCTTTCAGTTCCACCCATCCTATATGCTCCATCCATATTGCATATGCGTAGTGCATAGTGCTGCATAGATTCTTCCGCTGGGGCCACCAAGGCGCCACCACGGCCAGGTCTGGCAACTGTATCAGGTGCTTGGTTCTGATCCGTGGGAATCCATTTCCTAGTACCAGGGGGCATCCTGTCCACTTGACTTGCACATTTACTGGTCATAGCATCATAAAACTCAGACAACACGCCTCGGGCGCGTCCTTTTGTGGCTTTTTTCAGGTGTATGTACTCCCGTCCGAAGGTTTCCAGCAGTTGTGGTAAGCGGGCCTTATCTCCAGCTCTACAGTTAGATCCAAGTCAAAGCTGGAACAATAACAATGAGAACCCCTGTCATCTCTCATCCCCCTGGGCCTGTCAATAGCAGAGGGAACGTCATGCCCATCTCATATGAATAGTGCAAAAATTTAACATCCAAAAAAGGACACATAATCCTACTTTCGGCATATAATCTGGTGTATTAACCTCTCAATCACCTTTCAGGGAGGCATTGATGATGGCGGACGACAATATTCCTTGGTCCATACTAAAATGCATTGGCAGCAGTACTTTTGCGAACTCCACCAGATAACTTTTTCAGCCACTTTACTAGTCATAAAAAGGAATAGAGCCACGAGGCATCGTCAAGAGTACTCGTGATAACTCACGACGATGATAATAATAAGAATAATAAGAGTGCGACGAGGAAGGGGTGGACCAAATATCGTTGGACTGCGGGGTAGGAAAGGTGGAGAGGGAGATCGTCTGGGTGGACAACCGCAAACGGGCTATTTTTTTGGGTTTGCCCCCTTCTGTCTGGGAAGCGCAGTGATTCACACATGCTACCTATCAGGAGAAGGTGCACAAGGGCCATTCCCAAATGGAGATTATCCTCCTGAGGTTCGTTGGACTCAAGTTCAAAAACGAAAAAAATTCATGCCGATTTGGGGTCAATACCGCCCCACCATTGAAGCCATCATTCGCTCATTGGTCTCCCTCACCAATTTATTCAATATTTCTTTCCCTCAGCAATGCTACCCAGGACATACATCCGTCCTGCATTTCCTTGCTTTGCTTGTTTCCATACCTCTCTTTTTTCCCCCAAATTTCTATCGCCAAACCCTCGCTTGTCGTCGGATTCACCTTCTACCCCAATTCCAATTGGGTTCAGAAATTTCCCGTCCAATCTAATGAGATAGATTCTCTGCAACCTGCATCCTCCCAGTAAATTCCCAAGGCCACCATCCACACGATGGTCAATCACTGCCTACATTAGCAATAATAGAGAAACTGTAAAAGCATTGATCTTCATGATCTTTGTGGAGAAGACGCCACACCTCATCCAGAGAATGGATGGCGTACCTGCCTGCTACATGTAACCCTGGATACAGGTTCTGGCGCAAGATCATCTGACACAAAATTTCTTTTTCAGTTAGACGTAACCAATATCTCTAGAGCCTGGCGAATTAGAGGGGGAAAAGAAGTGGTTTCAATAGGAATTCCAACCGATTCAAGATTGAAATACCTCTGGACCATTCCTGTCTGGAAATGCTAATGCTTTGGGGTCCAGGCAGTTCTAATCCTTTCCTTGCACACACCGTCCTGCAAGCTTGTACGTAAGGAGAGTCTTCTCTCTTATCAAGGTTTTGGGTTTCTTTTTACTCCCTTGGTTTCCTTCGGCCAATAACGTCCATTTTGACCTCATCACGAGGGATTGGGAGCTTGAAACAGCATCCGAGACGATTATGGGTGCTTGCATATTTGGAGACTAAGCGTTTCCCTACATCATACTTAAATCATCGCCTCATAGTTTCATCTACGTCACACGTGTTCCGTTCCAGGTGAATTCAATTAGATTCTTGATCATATATCATTATCAAAGTAAAAAAGTGAAGTCGTTTGAAGTGTTCACGCACCTCGATGTGTCTTCAGGTAGGGTCAACCATGCAAATGCAACAAACAAAACTCGCCAAGTCATCACATCCTTTCCCGATCATGTCTCAGCATCATCATCATAATTTTGATCCTTGATTCGGGGCTAGTGCTATTTGCCCTATGATCCTGTCAGTATGAGATAGGCGAAGGCAAGGATAAGGTTTTCTAGTAGTTACCTTGATCGGGCCATTGTTCGCAACACAATTCACCATGCTCCCTCATGAGGCACCCTGATTGGATGGAAAAGGGTATTTATATCGCGTTGCAGCCGGGCCTATCCTACCGAAACATCTACGTGTATAAGCTTCATATTAAAATAGGTACCTTAAGTCGTTCTACTGAACTGCACCTAACGATTCGAACGACCCATGGAAAGAGAGTACTTGTAGTATGTAAGACTTCGGTGTATCAATACCTTTTTCTCTCACCAATGCGCGGTTGATTATCGAGTATTCTGGCAATTTTTTCCCTCCTCTCTTGGCAAGAGAAATGCATTCTCGAATGAATATCTTGCCAATATCATGGGGCGGCATGATGGCACGCATGAAAGTGCGAACATCTCCCAGACCATCTAAAGCCTCAGTGTTCAGCTGAGATGACAAATCTACAGATCCCTTTAACTCCGTCGATAGCCTTCGAGCCCTATTTTCTTCCTTATTAAGTCTCATAATGCAATTGAATCCTGTATTGGTCCTGTAGGCGGTACAGGCAACAGCGTTTATCAATATGTTTCCAAGAAATCAACCGCGATCTCAATCAAAAAAGGTGAAAATATTAAAGGATTTATATTACACATAAGCCTATCCAGCACTTGCATCAATCAATTACAGCCCTTTCTTCGCGTCGTCCTGGCGCTGCCTTTCAACGACATAACCAACCGCACGAGCCAAGCCCTCATCAACAGGAACGATAGGGTTATAACCAAGGCGAAGCTTGGCCTTGTCGGAAGAATAGTACCGCGTCATACACGAGTATCGCACCATCCGTCTGGTCAAACGCGGTGTTTTGCCGAAAACCCCCAATACCGTCTCTGCGATGCCACCAATGGTGCCCAGGAGCGCTTCTGGCAGTTCCCACACTTGGTGAGGCTCGACAAGTCTGTCAGTCAGGGCCCAAGCAGCATGTGTCATATCCCAAAAGTAAACGGGGGAATCATTCGTCACGTTGAATGCCTCTCCGTCAACGCGTTCGTGGTCCAGGGGTCCGCTCTGGCCAGACTCAAGTCTGTTTTGGGTGGCGAGAAGGCGGAAAGCAGCGAGCATGTGAGAATATGCCACATTGCCGGCATATGTAAAGTCAAAAAGATTGTTGTTTTCGCCCAATTGCATCCGAAGCACGGTTGGGGAGGCCTTGGCCGCATGTTCCAAGATTTTGAAGGTAAAAGTTGTATCCTTTTCCCCATAAATACCAGCGGGACGGATAGCGCATGTGAGCATCTCAGAGGGAGATGTGCGGTTGTATTTCAATACTAATTCTTCGGCATCGGCCTAGAAAGGGAATAATAATCAATATTTTGTGAGTCCTGAATAACGAGGTTGGTGGGGCACAACAGACCTTGGTCTCCGAATAGTACTCCTGTTGCAATTTTCCTCTGATAAGCGGCCAGTTTTCATTCACGTTGATCAAATCACTCTGGGTATCGTGGACCACAGAGCTTGAGCTTGTGTACACAAAGGCCTTGCACTTTCCACCCCATTCGCCATGAGCACCTCCCGCAACCTCTAGCAATGTCTTGGTTCCCTCAACATTGACCTTGTATAGCAGTGGTTTGTTTCCTTCCAATACATTTGGCGTCGCTGTGTGGATCACCACATCGGGCTTAACTGCGCGAAACACGGAGAGCATAGACTCTACCGATGTGATGTCTCCTTCATGATACTCGGCACCTGGCAATCGATTGTGGGTGGTTCGCAGGTCAACAACGGCTACTTTCGCGATAATTCGAGGATATCGATCGCCTAGACGAGGATATTCGAAGCGCTTGTCCCCTTGAGGTTTTGGAAGGGCAACACTGGGGTCAGTTTCGGAGGGGAAGTTGAGCAATTGATCCACAATGTGCCACCCTAAGAACCCACAGCCCCCGACCACGAGGACGGTGCCTAGCTCCATCGTAGGCCGTTTGGTAGACATTAAGAAGGATATCTGAATCAATCAGATAATTCTGAAAAGGTATGTCAAGGCAAAAGGAAAAACAGGGGAAATTTGTTCCGCAAGTAAGGGGGGTTTTATCTGGCTCATTTACGACGAGGCAACTTTAATCTGGTGGGTTGATAAAAGAATATCTGGGGCCAAGCTCGGACCCCAAGCTAGCTATGGTGTCCACACATGATTGGTTGGCAAGCCCCATCAATATCATGTGACCTGGGATCTCTCCCCACAGGCGCTGCTGCAACGACAGTACCTTTTAAGTACCTACAGTGCTTACAATTACCTATAGGAGATTGAAGTCCACGGGGGATAAAAGTGAAAGTTTTTTACAGAGGGGCCTGACCCCTTTCCCCAGCTCAAAAAGGACCGATTGCTGGTAGGAGCAATCTCGGACACAGAACCTTTTCACTTCCAGAAAGACTATTACTCTTACCACCAGTTGGCTGATATTTCTGTTGAGTTATGAGGCATGCATTTAACTCGTAATATGACAGCTAGAGACTTTGGAAATAGCAACTTTGAGCTTCATCCAAGCAAGGTTATCCATACTCAGAAGGGTCTCCCAAAGTCTTGGGAAATCCAACAAAAATTGAGTTTCCATCCCCTCAGATGCTTCGCCTTGGAATTATGAAATAGGGTTGACAAGGGGGTCCACGTGGTAAAAGTGGAATGCTTGCTTTCACTAAAGGATTCGTGAATATCATGATCAGAAAGCTGAACAAGCGGATTGAAGCTCAGCTTGTTCAACTCCCTAAAGCGGGAACCTGTGGCGCCTTGCATACTCTCATGCATATGCATCCCTGTACGGTAGGGAAAGGCTATATTAGCAAATATCAATGTCATACGGGACTGTCCAGCTCACTCAGCAGTCTTCTCCACCTCCCGTCGTAATTTCCGCCTGTACTTCCTTCGTTCTTCCGAGGAGCCCCAGAACAGGCTTGATGCCTCCGGGTTTACTATAGTTCGGGGGTCGTACGGCGGTGATTCCTCCTCCAAAGTAGTGACTATTGCTTCCACATGATGGCGCATCTCATCAATCCGATTAGGTAAATAGCATAGGACACCCTCCTTGGAAACACGAATATGGGATAGCGGCATCTCCATGAAAACACGTGGTTGCTCGACGGGGAATCGAGGGCTTAGGTGTATTTTGATCCTGAAAATTCCACCTTCAAGGGGCGTCATAGGTCGGCCAAAATAGGTTAGCCTCCATACGAAAGGGTTTCCATCCACAAGATTCAGGTCAACTGTAAAATTTTTATGATGTTTCAGATCTTCAACGATCTGCTCGTACTGACGTTGCAGGTTTACTGCGATCCCCAGTTCGTTCTCTTTGGCAACTAGGCCGTCCAGTTTCCAGTTCTCTGTTTCCTCCATAATTGTGTCCTTGATACGCACTAGCCGTTGGCTTAATTCAGGGTAATCGAAATGACCGTCCATCGTATTTCCACCAGTCTCAAAAGGCATCCTCTGGAAGCTGTGTTTACGTGATGTTTCTGCTTCAGCACTGTCCACAATCAGCATATACGATTCAAAATACCACAAAAAGCGTCTCTTTCGAAGATCCGAAAACGGACTCCCGTCATCAAGGCTCTCATCCTCAGACCACCTATCATCGTCGTCAGACACCTCCCTACTCGGCTGTTTTGCTGTCCCATCCGGCACAAGATTCAACAACATTTCTAGTGGCTCAATAACGGCGATTCGTAGGCTCTCATGGCGGATCTTGAAACATGAGTATACGCTATACACTAACATTTGACAGGTTACTCACCTTAGAAATATAAGAAGCCATATTTGCTTTGTCCGTCTCTGACCGAGCGGTTTCGTAGCCTGGCTCATTTTCATAAGGGTTTGAGGACATTAAACTCTGAATAGAGATTAGGACAGACTCCAGCCCCTGTGCCGATGACCATTGTTCTCCACTTTCGCCTCTCCAGGTGCTAGATTAATTATTAAGCTGTGGTCACGTAGAAAAACAGTGGTGACAAATTTTTACCCCAAAATTGACCTTGAGTTGCGGGTGATATTAGCACTTCAATATTAAGGACGGTTCTATTAATATTAACTCACAAACAAACTTTTCCGTTGGCGTATATATTGGGATTAAACCGGCACCTTCCGTTATTGGTAGTCGTAGCGCGAACATTTGGAGCGCTAGCAGGGTAATCTTGAACGCAAATAGTCAATCTACCTATGATTCCAGAGCAATTATCTAATCGGGGGAGCTTACCCTTTCCAAACTTGATCACGAACTAAGTATTCAGAGGTCAATATTCCGATACTCCAGATACATGGAACCAAGAGGCAAGAAGTACGTACCTCAAAGAAACCAAACTGATAAGGCGTATCCGGAGGGCCCATAATGAGGGCGTCAACTCTCCGGATGTCGGATTCATCGTAGCTCACTGCAATTGCTACCATAAATATTAGCGATGACATCATGCGCAGAAGCGTTAGAAGGAGTATCGGAAATTATTTCCAGAGTACATAAGTAAACATTACCTACAAATATCCCCACTTTGTTGTATCTGCTTGATTTCCTATATGGCCCGCGTCAGAAATAAAAGCCCTGCTATTTTGCCGAAGAGAAAAAGGAGGAATTTAAAAGCACCCTTGTAATACGGAGAATCGCTTGGGAAGACATTCCGAAGATCGCCAAACCGGCAAGCGTTGGAGGATATGAAATCCAAGTCGAAGGTTAGTACGGAATAGTGCGTTCCTCAAAAGGAGTGAGGAGATACTGCTGAAGGCAGTGTGAGGAATAATAAGTTTTTGGTGGCTCTGCCCAAAAGCCAGAAGAGGTAGAGCTCAGCCTATGCTGGGTAGAATGAGGAGCGATAAAAAGGCGGCTTAAAATAAAACTGTGGGACAAGCGTGCCTTAAGTACGAATTTTAGTAGGTAGGTTCAGGTTGTCAATGGGACAGAATTGTTTGCAGCTGAGCTACAAACAAGTTGATACATCCATACAGTACATTACTTCATAACCATGATTACCTTTGATCAACTACACAAAAGCAACTTCTCAATAATTTTAAGACCGCCGCAGTATATAGACCTATTTGCTTGATACGGATCTTAGGGGAGGAAATTAGCATAGACTACTGCTAGCTTTCAATTAGCAGATAAAAAGAACAGAACAAAAACTGGGTTTGTATTTTGTCTGACTAAGTGACTAGATTTGGAGGTTTGAGTTGGTAAGGAGTTCATATTTATATTCATAAAGATTTCATTTCAGTCTTAAAATGCCACCGATTCCTCGAATACATAGATATTAATAAGAACTAAGAATCTGACGCCCGAGGTGATGAAAGATATTTTATTCTGCCTTCCCACTGCGACAAGGCCGTTGAACTTGTCACATCAAACCCCCGATCTCCATGTATGCTGCCTGGTGCTGCCTGATTCCTGGTGGGTGCTCCTTCGCTCAACTCAGCGCTCGAAATGGGCAGATAATACGAAGTATTTGATGCACCTTGAATATCAAATTCTTTCCTTCTTGAGCAGCACAGCGTGAGAGAACCTCCAGAAGCTGTAAGGCTTCCAGGAGTCGCTGCTAAGTAGAAATTTCTAACTATGATCGAGTATAACTCCGAAAATGAGGTAAGATAGTAAGTATCACTCAACCATAGGATCATTGTGAGTATTCAGTGCTCAAAAAAAAATATGTAACTAAAGATTGCAACACGAAACCTCCCAACTTCATATCCTCCCACAACTCCTTTTCTTCGATCTTATACCACTTTTGAACGACCACCAAGAAACGTAAATATATTTTGGTTGCACTAAATCTCAATCACCCAATTTCAAACCGGACACCTCAGTCATCAAAGCTCTTCTTCTTCTTCCGATGCTGTTCCTGTTTACCCTCCCCTTTTTTTCGGGGCTGGGGGGAAAGCTGGCCCGCAGACTTTCTGGCAAATTTTCAGGGGACAAGAAATTCGGGTACCTTTCTTTCATCTTGAAAGCTAAAACACAAACATTTGGTCATTTTCTTCAGGCGGTAGGACAAGCGGTGAGATTTACACGTGATTGTCTCTAGCGGGCAACCACCAACATGAAGCATAGGGGGGCAGAGCAACAACTAACAGCACTGCCCCAAACACACCAGTTCAATCTCCTTTCTCCGCCCCTCTTGTCAGCATTATCTCTCTAATTTAATTATTGTTTTTTTGTGTTTTTTTTATTCTCTGATTTCATGTGTCTCTAGACCAGGACCGTTAAAGAAAGCACTTTGTTGAAAGGGATCAGGAATGGTGGTGATCTTGGCCAGTGGACTCCGCCGCTTGTTGGTCTCACTTTGAGCTCCAACCGTTTCAATCCTACTACTTTGACGCGGGCGCCTACATTTTTACACTCGGTCATCTCGAGTCCTTTGCTTGTCGAGCAAATCGCCAGCAGGATTCTAGAATTACCTACTGGTCACGCGCTCTCACTTTCGTTCTTTCAAATTCCCCGCAAGTCTCGCCTACATGGCGTGAGGTGAGTTGCAACGGCAACGACCCTAAATGTGAACTTTTACCAGCCCCGCACGAAGGCGATATCAAGCTATCTAACATAATTCTTGGCTCTACAAAGGACGTACAAGCTCCTGGACGTGCGATCTTGACGATTCGTTCTTTTGGGCCTCTAATAACAATAACAATACACTCAACCACCACCCCCGGTATCCTTACTCCACGCCGGGTTCTACCTGACCTTGGCGGCTACCTCATCAACCCAAGCCATCCGGCATTTCAAGAGACAAGAAAGACTGGGGGGAGCAGATTTACCGCGGAATTACCACTGGATCGAAATAAGAAAGGCCTAAAGCTTCCACGGGCATGCCTCCCGGCGACGTTCCATTACCGGACAGCCTCGTGCCGGGCAACGGGGCTGTCCGTCCCACCTTGAATACTAGCGGCTATAGTGGTGGGGGTGGTTTTCAATCTCAAACTCCTACCTCCCCTGCAGATAGTATCATTCCTTTTGACTCACCTCGTACGAGAACGGGCCCTTGGAATGTGTCTGCAAATGCCAGCTTTGATGGTGTCCAAAGTCCAGATGGACGTGTTGGGCGGCGATTAGAGTCAAATAATCCCGATTCAAGGGACCCTTCAACACCTCAGGATCGAACTGGAGGCTGGGAAATGTCCACACCACTGGATAGATCCCGTCCGAATGGCCGACCGCACACCAAGTCACCAGGGAATTCGTCGAGGATTTGTAAAAAGTGTGGTGAGCCGCTCACAGGGCAGTTCGTACGGGCTTTACTTGCAACTTATCACCTTGAGTGCTTTAAGTGCGAGGTAAGTTCTCAATTTCCCCATTATTTCTTACAGGCCATTTCCCCCCCGTTCTTTGCTGATTCTCTGAATAGGATTGCGGTCAAATCGTGGCATCTAAGTTTTTCCCTGTCGATGCAGAAGACGGAAGCGGCCAATACCCGTTATGTGAGATCGACTATTTTCGGAGGCTTGATTTACTATGCCACGATTGCGGTGGCGCGTTGCGTGGCTCGTATATCACAGCCTTGGAACGCAAGTATCACATTGAGCATTTTACTTGCTCAGTTTGTCCTACCGTGTTTGGTGCACAAGACTCTTACTATGAGCATGAAGGCAAGGTATATTGTCATTTCCATTACTCCACGCAATTTGCTCAGCGATGCCACGGATGTCATACCGCAATCCTCAAACAGTTTGTGGAGATCTTCCGCAATGGTCAAAATCAACATTGGCACCCTGAATGCTACATGATCCATAAGTTTTGGAATGTTCGTTTGGCTCCAACCGGCCAGCCACTGGAATATCCGCAGGTGGATTTGGATGCGACCGACCAGGAACGAAACAGAGTACGCGAGGAAGAAGACATAATGGAAGAAAAGGTGTACAAAATTTGGAGCATTCTATCAAGTTTTGAAGAATCGTCCGCAGCCTGTATTTCTGATATGCTCCTTCATGTCAGCAATGGCGCCTATGTAGAGGGGGTCCTTGTCGCGAAAAGGTTCATAGGTCACGTTGATGTCCTTTTCTCTGCCATCGACCAGCTTGCCGCGTATATCAAGACCCAGGGCATGAAAGGTATGTGCATTTAGCTCTACTACATAACGATTTGGGTTGGCTAACGCTCTGCTTAGACCTTGCGTTTGGCCGTGAGGCTAAACTCCTCTGCAAAAAGATTGTGGCCTTCTTTGCACTGCTTTCCAAAACCCAGGAGACCGGCGTTCGAAAACTTGGTGTTACCCAGGAGCTCTTGTCCTTAGTGACTGGTTTAGCTCACTATCTTAAACTTTTAATCCGTATTGGTTTACAAGGAGCTCTTAAATTGGAGAGGGAAAAGAGTACACCTCAAGGTCTCCACCATTTCTTGGACCGTCTAGGAGATCTTGATACACTAAGGCCGTTAGAGGAAGAAGAGACCCCCGCCGATTTAATGGTTGGTGTGGAAACACTTGCAGATCAACTGTCTGATTGCTGTGCGGCATGCAAGGAACCAATCGATGACGAGTGTGTCATTTTAGGCGACAATAGGTGGCACATTAAGCCTCCCCACTTGACATGTGCCGCATGCCAAAAAGATTTGACAACTTCTCTTCAGGATGCCCTTTGGAGTCCAAAAGACAAACAGCCTTTCTGTACCAGCTGTGTTGCTCAAAGGGGGTCTACATATGAGGCACAAAAAGGATTCACACACGTGACCAAACTTCAGCAGTTCGTGTTTTTGCTTCGAGTTGCTCTCGCACGTCTCCTTGCAGTTCTACGGGCTGGGGGGACTTTACCCTCCTCAGGTATGCTCTTTTACCCTTTTAGATCGGACACCGATAGATTGACTTGTTTTCCCCCGTTGCAGATGACCCCAATGCCAAACCGCACGGACTCGGGCTTAACCAGGCCCCAGGTGAAATTCGGCGCTCTACCACCAGATCTAAGTCATATGCCAATTCATCTAAAGAAGGCACTGATGGGTCCTCTCTTGAGCAAACTGTGGGTGAAATGCGGCGCCTGCGGTCCATTCGGAATGAGCGTACTCTCTCAACTACCTATAAAAAGGCCCGAGCTTCACGTATCATTGATGGGCCCGAAGGGCGAAGTGTTCGTCCTGGTTCATCTGGAGGGGAAGGTTCAGATCCAAGAGGCCACGGTTTCCAAATTGTAGAAGAAAGGGACGCCAATGGAGAGACAGTCACAGAACTTACATTTGGTAACCAGGATGCGTTAACCTTGGATGATATTCCGAGAATTGTTGCGGCAGAGCAAGCCAAGGAACAACGGCCCAACGCTTATAGACACGCCGGCACTAAACTTGTTGGGACCACTGAGCCGCTTCCCAAATACAACTATGGCCACCAGCGAGGTGTGTCAGGTGGTGGCATGGAGCCACCCTTCATCGAGCCGACCGGAAGGACCAAGAAATACTTTTCTGAACTTTCCGCCTTGGAATATTTTATTGTCAGGCATGTTGCGGTTTTGTCCATGGAGCCGTTGTTGGAAGGGCAATTTACCTTGGAGGAACTTCTTTCGTTGATTGAATCCCGGAAACCAACAATCTGGAACATTTTTGGACGAGCTTTCAACAAAGATGCTAAAAAGGCTGGAAAGAAGAAAGGAGTGTTCGGCGTGAGCCTTGATTTTCTTGTCGACAAGGAGGGGACGGAGTCTACTCACGGTGTCGGCCCTGGTGCTCTACGTATCCCAGCTTTAGTCGATGATGCCGTCTCCGCGATGCGCCAAATGGACATGTCCGTTGAAGGCGTTTTCCGGAAGAATGGCAATATCAGGCGTCTCAAAGAACTTTCTGAGCTGATAGACAATAGATACGAACAGGTGGATCTTACCAAGGAAAATCCCGTTCAGATTGCGGCTCTTTTGAAGAAGTTCCTCCGTGAAATGCCCGACCCTCTTCTAACCTTCAAACTTCACCGTTTGTTTGTCGTCTCCCAGAGTATGCCCTCACGCCTTTACTCTCCAAAATATTCATTTCCTAACATGCCACCTCGCAGAAATACCTGACCTCGAAAAACAAAAACGACTACTTCATCTTACGTGCTGCCTGCTCCCTAAAGCTCATCGGGACACCATGGAAGTACTGTTTGCTTTTCTCAACTGGACTTCCTCTTTCTCCCATGTAGACGAAGAGTCTGGAAGCAAAATGGATATTCACAACCTCTCTACGGTTATCACCCCGAATATCCTATATCCAAATGCGAAGAACAGCACTGTAGATGAGAGCTTCCTCGCGATCGAAGCGATCAATGCGCTCATTACGTACAATGACACTATGTGCGAGGTATGTCCCATCATTCTCCGTCAATTTCGATGTTCAGGACTCATAATAGAAATATGTAGATTCCAGAAGACCTACAGTCAGTCCTTGGGGACAGCAGTTTTTTGAAAGAAAACACAGAAGTTACTACGAAGGAAATCTTGAAGAGATATGGCGATATCGCTCGGGGGTCTTTCACCCAGAAACCCACCAACGGCGTCGAAGGGATTACCATAACAAACCCAGGTCGCGGAAATAATATCCCGACGTCTGCTCGTATCGAGACAGATCCATCACAGGAGGCCACTTCCCAAATGCCGGCCTCTGTCCGTCATGTTCAAGGTCCCACAGGGCATAATCATTCGACGAGTATCAACCCTCATGGCGGTATGGAACTTGGCCCTCCCGGCTCGACAAACTTCCGTGAGCGTAGCGCTAGCAACGGCAGCCAACAAAATCCTAGCCAACCCGAAACGCAAACCCAGCAGCTACCTTATAGAGCTCGTCCTAATGCGGGACCAATGGGAGTTGCTAGTTGATCTTGAAGTCATATATTGGACGTCCCCAACTCATCCCTTCTACTTATTCCCGACACCCCTCCCACTAAGATTCCTCTTTCCATTAAATGGGTCTTGATGGATGCTATGAGCATCGGTTTAGCCTTTTCCCCTATGTTGATTTCATCTCCAGCAACATGGCTTTATTTTATTTTTTCTTGGGATTGGACAAATCCTGTCTCCACGGGGACGGAAACTCATCTTTTCTTATTTTCTCGCTGCTTAAAAAGTGCATTGCATCTTACCACGAGGGTTCGCCCGAATTGTTTGACGCTTCCTTCGCCATCTGGGTTATTGCGTCAGGTTTTCCATATGATCTCCCCGGTCCATCATGGTTCGAACACATTCCCGGGCTTTTGGGGCTGGTTTTATTCCTTCGATACTTTTTGTTTTCCTATTGCATTGCTACTGATATCAGAGCTGTTGAACATTGCCTCACTGCCCTTAGCCCCATTCAGCTCCATCTCACTTTCTTTGCCTTATTGTGATGTTAAGACTTATTGTGATGTTAAGACTTCACCACTCTCCATGGTGTGTGAGCATTGATTCTAGCTTGTTTTGCTTCATTCCCCGCCAGTCTATATGACGGCAAAGATACCTATGATAAGTTATTTAAGTTTTTGTTCTTCTCTTTCTTTTACCACCGGATTGTTGTTCTTATTCCCTTCTCCCCTTGAGCGGGTTCTTAAGTTGTATGTGTTTGATGGTTCTGTCACATCCAGCCGCCATGCGATGTCACTTCCTAAAACAGGTAGTGTAATTTACAACTGTGAATGGAAATGCCATAGTTTCTCTTTGTTTCTTTTTTTTTTCTCCCTGCTACGGGTTTTTTCTGTATGTTTTAGTGGGGTTAGGCATAATAAGGTGATATCCATGAGAGGCGCAAACCAATGTTAGCCAGTCATGGTGTGTTTGAGATCTGGTGTGAACTTGATTTCATTGGATAAACTTTGGTAGGGAGGAATGATCAAATCTAGATATATATATTGCTGATAGCCAATGATCTCTGTCTGGCCGATCAGAATTTAGTCGGTGCCCTGAGCTTATCTACCTACGTAAGTAGCTTTCCAGCCCAAATGTAGAAAATGTGGTCTCGAGGTGGAACTGGGGTGTGTTTCGAGGGTAGTCGAGGAACAATTTTGTTCGTTGAGAGAGGTTCTAACCGAGGCGCGCCAAATACCACAAGGGAAAAGTAAAAAAAGAATTTGGGTCAAGTTGACAAAGCCAGGATATTGCAACAAGCCTAACCCAACCGGAATAAAGAAACATCATGTGAACTATTACAATATCAACCAGGCAACGGTACGTAGACATAGTTCCAGAAAACGAAAACCATAAAGGGCCAATAGTTAGGGGGTAAAAAAAGAACTCCAATTTATATCAACAAAGCGCCTGTGCATTTAACTTCAAAGACGAGTCCAACTCCATGTCAAACGAATTCCTATATAGAACATCAAAGTCCCCAAAGAAGTACACAGATCTATGCTCGTTTCCTCAAAACGCGTCGACCTGCGGTTGTATCACCTCCAGTGGCAGTGGCTATCTTCTTCGTACCAGAAGCGGTGCTCCTTTTAGCAGCCGCGGAAGGGGCCTGGCTTCTTGAAGCAGCAGCTCTTTTGGCGGCGACAGCCGTGGTTGTTGAAGTAGTGGTGGCTTTCCTACCCGCAGCACCTGTTTTTGGATTTGCTGCAGAGGTTCCGGAAGATGCAGACGAGATGCTACCCCGACGTTCGGCCTGGCGTGTAGCCGGCCGAGACAGGGGTGAGCGAATAGATCTGGCTGTTGATGTGGCGGCCCGGCTTGCTGGCCGCTTAGCTTGAGAAGGTGGCCTGTTGTCCTTCGTTGAGGATACGGTGGTTTTTGTTGACGTAGCGCGACCACCATTCGCCGAAACACTCGCTGATGCGGACTTCAGGGGGCTTGAAGGTTTAAGTGGGGACATAGGTCGAGAAAGATAGGAAGAAGGCTGAGGCTTTTCGGGGGATGCACGCAACGGCGATTGGGGATATGTTCGGGAGTTCGAAGATTTAGGTGAGAGAATCCGGTAGTCGTTGCCTCGCACTTCTTGTGACACGACCCGTGAAGTACCGACCGCAGCGCCGGGTTTGACGCGTCTCTTGGGATTCTTCAATACATCAAGCTGTTCGGTCGCGGGGGCGTTCTCTTTATCCGAGTAGATACCTTCAGGGCTGTAATTTGTTGCGTATTAGCTGAGATACTATAGGAAATATAAGACTTGGTACACCATACCTTTGCTTCCTGGCACGTCGTGGACTTGGACTGGCTGTAGCCATCTTCTTCCTCGCCGAAGCGCTGGAAATAGTTGTGAAATTGCGAGAGCCCTTCGCAGGGCTGCGATACTTTTTCGGGGACGGGTTACGAAGGGCATTGTTGTGCTTTTCGAGTAATTCACCCATATTGGCTTTGCGAAGCGCGAGCGGAATTCGGTTGATACGCCTTTCAATACGCCCGCGAAGATCATGAGCTTGGAGAGCATATTGTGCACGGAGTTTGCGGGCCCTTTCGGTGACTACGCTAAAAGTTAGATGAGACGTCTCTGTAGTTAGATTTAACAAATGACAATTGGAGATAACATACTCTCAAGTTGCAAATTGTCTATTAGAGCCTGCTTTTGACTTCGCGTAATCCGGGGCTTCTTCCTGGGGGGACTGTTGGTAGGTGTTCTAGCTTCCTCATTGTTGGACGACGCGTCGTCATAGTCGCGAGATTTGCGCTTCGTCGCGACGGAAGGCATTTTCGTTCGTAAATGTCGGGAATTGAGGCGATTAAAGTAAATATACCTTTATCTGACCGAGGGCTTTCCAAGACGGAATGAGCGTTGTTGTGTAGGGGCGGGAGGGGCGAAAGGGATGGAGAGAAGCAAGTGGGCGGTGGTTTGGTTGTGGTTGATGGGGGGAAGTAAACAAGCGCTGACTTAATTCGTCGTTAGCTTCTCTAGCAGCGGGAACGGTGTGACATCTCATCTTCAGCACCAAGCTCCAACCTCTCCGCCACCATCGCATCCTCATCTTCGTCCCCTCTCGCCCTTCGCCCGTCTCTCATATTGCCAAAAGAGCTTCAGCTATAAATTCCTACCGTGCATACTATTCCCTAGCTATTCAATTATCTTGGTTTATTTCACCCTCGCCAAGATGTCGTCGCTCGAAGCAACGATGATCATGTTCGTCTCCCTCTTCTTTACTCCTAGCTTTGTGTGTATTAGCTAACATCCCGAAAGTGTGGATAATAGCGAAAGTAGCAGGAATGGTGACTATACGTAAGTGATTCGAACCCGGCCGACCTCGTTTTCTCTCCGTCTCGTTCCGACCTTAATAGCTTCCAGTTCCACACGATGGCAAGCCCAGATCGACGCTGTCAGCGTCATCCACACTGCTAAGATGCGGGTACACCCCCAGTCAGCTGTTGGACTTATGAGTATGGGCGGCAAGGGCCCCGAGGTCCTCTCGACATTCACCACCGACTTTGGTGGTATCCTGGCTGGTCTGCATCGCACAAAGATCTACGGTACTGCCCACCTAAGCTCGAGCATACAAGTGGCCGGTGTATGTGAATCCCCAACCGAATAAAATTAAAAATTCCATGTTCATGCTTGATTTATTTATTTCTATTTTTTTTTATCTGCTTCAAGATATCAGATGTTAACAAAATATTTGCGTTTTGTGCAGCTCGCCTTGAAACACCGCTCGGAAAAGTCTCAAAGACAGCGGATCATCGTCTTCTCTTGTTCCCCCATCGAGGAAGATGAGAAGACGCTGGTGAAGCTTGCGAAGAAAATGAAGAAGAACAACGTTTCAATCGATGTGATCGCGTTTGGGGATCTTGAATCCGACCAAACTAAGAAGCTAGAGGCATTCGTTGAGAACGTCAAGGGTGGTGATGGCTCTCACCTTGCCATCATCCCTCCTGGCCCTAACCTGCTCAGTGAGGAACTCCAGGTTACCTCAATCCTCGGTGGTGATGGCGCTGGAACTGGGGGCATGGGCGCCGACGGCGGCGATTCCGGTGGCTTTGGCCTGGACGATGCGGCCGAGAACGACCCGGAATTGGCGTTCGCCTTGCGCTTATCCTTGGAAGAAGAGAAGAACCGACAGGAGAAGGAGAAGAAGGAACGAGAAGATGCAGAGCGTAAGGCCAGTCTAGAAGGTATTCCCGAGGAAGGGCAAGGCGAGTCAAGTGGTAGCAAAGACAAGGATGGGGACAAGATGGACACAGCTTAATGAGCGAGACACAATACTTCTCGTGGATGACCCTTCTTTTTATTGGTGCATACCCGGCGTTTCTACTGTAATTCGAATGTTTCCATGTAAATTTCTACAAAGCGGTCTTAAAGGTGGATACGCTTTTGAAGAATGTAGTGTTTTCTTTTTCCTTGTATTTAAATTTTGGTCTTTGATCTATTTCGCCATCCTAAATGTAGTTATCATATAAAGGGGAAGATGAAAGGAAATAATTACAGATTGAAAAAAAAGAAAGAAAAGAAAAACAAGTCGTCAGATATAATCATTACCTATTCCCTTCTCGTTAAAAACGAGATCAAGTCCTCCCCCTCAACCACCCACCCAAATGTCGATCAAACGCCTCACACCTCACCGGCATCTCCAGCTGATAGAAGGGATTTTTCATCACGTAGTCTGCATATAGCTCATAGATCTGCTTCATGACTGCCTCGATGTTGGTCATGAGCGGGTCAGTGAAGAGGAGGAACTTGGTCCCTGTCATGGTCTGGAAGCAGGTGAGCCGAAATTTATCTGTTTCCAGGGATTCCAACCCCGTAGCAGAGACTCCTGGGATCGGGAACGCATAGGCGGAGCCTGAGGGAGTGGGTGTGGAGGTACCGGAGGGGGAGGTAACGGTGGAGGAAGATGTGGTTGGTGGTGCAGAGATGGGGAGTTTGGGTGTTATTGACCGCGTGATGGCATGAACACTATATCAAGAATTGTGCGGTTAGTCAAGTTATTATTTTCTAGGGTGTTTTGGTTTCTGGATTTTTGTATGTCTTCCGACACGCGTTGGAGGGGAAGAGGGCGAGGAGGCGCACCCGTGAAATGTTCCGGCAAGAACGAGGTAATCGTTTGTGGAGAGTTTGCGCAACCCCGGCTGAAACTCGCGCTGGTAGACTAGCCCACCGGCTTTGTTGATGATTATCAGGGAGAATACGGCCCTGCAAGTGTGCTCGTATTAGTTTGGTGTGCGTTGTACTCGAACTGGATATGGAAGGGGTCTGCTTTGTACATTATGAAGGGGGAGAGCCGTTGGCCTGTAGTTAATGAACTGAATCTTATTTTCTCAGTAACATCACTTGGGCTGAATTAGAGATCGGCGATTGGTTCTGAATGCTGTATTGGGCTCAATGATTCGGAAAACTTCATGTCATATTAAATATTAGACTTGTGAACATTATTGCTGTTGTCTGTTGCTGGTATCTTGGCCCAGTTTGAGCTGTGAGGCGGCTCCAGGTGGTAGTCAGTGGCTTGCTGGTCTTTGTCGGAAATATAGTATTTCCGTACGGTAGCTAATCGGTGGAATGTGTAGACTGTCTGTGTTCTTGTTGTCTATGTCTAGGGGTGGAATGTCTGCAGGAATCGACGGGATTCGTCGATTCCCCCTA